>JANUWF010002760.1:0-161704 GCA_026120185.1 Voacanga thouarsii | reverse complement strand
AATTCCGCCTTTGCTGTCCAAGAAACCTAAAGCCATTAGGAGTCTATCTAAACATCACCATCTAACCCTAAACCAATCTTCTCCAATTTTAAATCATAGCAACCGTCTACCCTCTCCATTTTACACGAAAATTTCAGCAACTTCTCTCTGCAAAATTTTCGAAACCACAAGAGTTATTCCAAGCAAAAATCGAACACACCTTAAGGTAAGCACAAATCCTTTCAACCTCTTGATGCCGTTTTCTCTAATGATTCTTTTCTCTTTCTTCTACCCTTAAAGCACTCCCTATAGAGGCTGATTTCATCTTCTTCCTTAATTTTCGGTCAAGAGGAGCAAATGTGGTAGCTTATCTCTTCTTCTCAAGCGAACTCGGGACGATCACCATAGGAGCATCGAGACCTCATTACTCGGTAGTTGCAAGGTAAGGGAATACCCTCCCTTGATGCCGAAAGTAAAGTTTAATGGTGTTTATTAGCGAGATGAACATGTGGTAGTAGTATATGATCTTTGGGGATTGAATAATTTACTTGGAATTAAATAGGAGATTGCGAATTGTTGTGAAAATAAATGGGATTAGAGCATGTTTGAATTAATTGAGACCCTGATCATAATATTATATGGTTTAGATCAGGAGGATAATTGAGGAAAGCCAGCTGTGAATTTATCACGTTTATCTGAGGCATATCAAGTAAGTCCTTGCATAAACTCTTTTACTAAATGTTGTGATGGTAAGTCCTTTTATAAAGCTGTTTTGTTAAAGGTTGTGATGGCAAGTCTATATTGTGAAGCTTGGTAAAGCTATTTTTAGACTATGTTTGCTTGGGTTGTAAACGTTGATATTTATTCTTTATACGGTTTTGTCAAACTAATGATTTTATCAAGAAAACTATTCTTTTCCTTAAATTTTTAGAAATCTCTTTTAAAGAAAACCACATTTTACAAAGCCAAGGTTTGGAAATATTTTGAATCGAGAATTGACGGATATGTTCGTTGAGTACTCAATAAGGGTAGGCTAACAATACTAGTCTTGGAGGGCTAGCGTAAGTCTTCTGACAGGAGGCCACCTCCGAGAAGATGAACTCTGCTTGAAAAGGCTACAGTGTTGGTTGGTCAGGCCAGTCCGAGCTAGCATTATACCTGAAAGGTATTATTTATATTCTCGGAATGGACACCGGATGGTTTTGTTGGGTGTAGAGATGGAGAAGTATCTCACCCGGTGGGCTGTACACTCACCTTGATCAGAACGCCCAACGTGTGGTAATCTGGTCCGGACAAGGTGCACAAAGTGTGGTGCCTTGGCCATTTTGTTCTCAAGGAGCCCAATGTGTGGTGACATGACTTTTATCCGAGTGGAGGATTTATTTTGTACAAAGTGTGACAATGAGAAAAACCCACTCCTTGTGAAAAGAGATTGTTTATGACTTGCCAAATTATTTCTACAAATGTTTTACACTTTGCATACCCATACTATTCAAAACGCCATGTGCACACACAGGAGTTACTGAGATTTATTCTCACACCATTTTACATCATGTTTTCAGGAGATAGACTGTGCTGAGTCAGTGGGGCATGTAATAGTTGAAGCTTTTGCTGTTTTCTCTATCCGTTCTAGGAGACATTTGTTGCTTATGCTTCTAAACAATATTTTATTTTATTCCGTTTTGCTCCAAGTTGAGCCTAATGTAATAAGAGTATTTCTTTATTTATCTAAGTTGATCCTTTTGGAGATTGCCTTTATATTTTATACCTCGTTCTAAAGACCCCTTGTCCTACGGGACGGGACGACATCCCCGCCCTTTTAGGGTACGTAGTCGTGGGGTGTTACAGAACCCGTATAGGATAGGGATACCATAAGGATCTAGATCTAATGGAAGGATGTAATTAATAACCCGAGGCACGTACTATGATTGGCCAGCCCATGTTGGAGGTTATAGTGCGAGGTATGTCCATAGGAAATGAGAGGAAACGGCTATCCCACGATGGAGTTATCCTCTAGATCATTACCTAGAAGGGAAATTAATTTGTGGTGGTTAATACACTTAGCTTAGGAAACTGTTAATCTTCCCAAGAAGCTATGTCAGTTTTCCAAAGAGCCAAATTATTTTCAGTGCACAAATTTTATTTTGTTTTCACAAACTTAATTCTTTCTTTTATTTTTTTAATTTTTAGAAATGGTGGGAGGTTCTTTTAGTCCATTGGCCGTCATTTTCAGGGAGAATAAGCTAACGGGTCCAAACTATGTGGAATGGAAAAGGAACCTGGACATAATACTCACAGCTGAGGAGTATAAGTATGTCCTTTACGAGACCTGCCCTGTTATTGGGGAAGGTTCCACCGCCGAAGAGCGAGAGGCTGAGAAGGCGTGGAAGAAGGCTGACGAAATGGCACGTTGCTATATGTTAGCCTCTATGTCTAATGTGTTTCAGTCAAAACACGAGCACATGGCTTCTGCATATGACATCAGTCAATCATTGGCTACTATGTTCGCGGACAAAAGCCAGCCCGCAAGACAGGAGGCTCTTCGAACTATTGTTAACACTAAGATGGCTGAGAGAGCATCAGTCCGAGAGCATATGCTCAAGATGATTGCTTCTTTTGAGGAGGCAGAAATCTTAGGGGCTGTCATTGACCCCGAGAGCCAAGTGGACATGGTTCTCGAATCTCTATCGGGCTCCTTCACTCAGTTCAAGTTAAACTATGACATGAACAAGTTGAACATGAGTTTAACTGAATTGATGAAGGAGCTCCAGATGGCGGAGAAGGTCATGAAGCCGCAGTCAAAGGCCATGATTGCTAAGGCTTCTTCCTTAAGAACTGGGCCTAAACCCAGAAAGTTCAAGAAGAAGAAGGGGAATGCGGCGACTCGACCCAAGAACCAGCCCAAGGACAAACCAAAGGGCAAGTGCTTCAAATGTGGGAAGAAGGGACATTGGAAAAAGGAGTGTCCAGATCTTCAAACCAAGAAAAACCCCATAGGTAATATTTTCTATCTAGAGTCCATATTAATGGTAGGATCAACTTCCACTTGGATTGTTGATTTAGGAGCCACTGATCATATCTGTAACTCCTTGCAGGGGTTTAGAAAGATAAGAAGACTCAAGAAGGGCGAACATGGGCTTCGAGTGGGTAATAGAGCACATGTCCGGGCCTTTGCGGTGGGAGAAGCTGGATCTTATTTTTTATTGTAATAAGATAGTGGTTTTAAAAGATATTTTATATGTACCTGGTTTTCGTCGGAATTTGATTTCGATTGCAAAACTTATTAATCAAGGATATTCTATATCTTTCCATTACGGTATTTCTATCGGTAGAGATGGAGAAATTTTATGTACTTGGGCACATGTATGGAAATCTGTTCTTTTTAGACCCTATTAACAACAAATCAAATAACGCTCAGTCTGAACCTTTAACTAAGAAGAGAAAGACCAATATTAATGATTCATACCTTTGGCATCTAAGGTTGGGTCATATTAACTCAACTAGGATTCAGAGGCTAATCCATGATGGGCCTTTGGGCTCATTGAGATTGGAAAATTGGCCTCAGTGTGAATCCTGTCTGATGGGAAAGATAACCAAAAGGTCATTTACACCAAAGGCGGATAGAGCTAAGGAGGTGTTGAGTCTTGTTCACACTGATGTGTGTGGTCCGTTGTCTACACCAACTAGAGGAGGTTTTGAGTACTTCATCACTTTCACGGATAACTATATGAGGTATGGTTATATTTACTCGATGAGACGCAAGTCGACTCTTTTGACAAGTTCAAGGAGTTTAAGGGTGAAGTGGAGCGTCGGACAAGTAAATTAATCAAAACCCTACGATCGGATCGTGGTGGAGAGTACCTCATAGGTGAATTCAAGGACTACATGGTACATCATGGGATAGTATCCCAGCTCTCTGCGCAGGAACACCCCAGTAGAATGGAGTAGGCGAGAGAAGGAACAGGACATTGATGGAAATGGTCCGAAGCATAATGTCTCATGCTACTCTTCCGGTGTCCTTTTGGGGATATGCCACGGAGACAGCGGCATAAATTACGAACTTGGTGCCTTCCAAGTCGGTACCTAGGACTCCCTATGAGATGTGGACTGGGCGTAAGCCAAGTCTGAATCATCTCAGGATTTGGGGATGTCCAGCTTATGTGCTGGTCAAGGGAGACAAGTTAGAACCAAGAATAGAATTATGCTATTTTGTTGGCTATCCAAAAGAGATAAAAGGAGGTTAATTTTATCATCCTAAGGAGCAGAAGGTGCTAGTCAGTACCAATGCTAGATACTTGGAAGATTATCAAAGTACTTCCACTAAAGGTTCTACGAGGTTGGAACTTGAGGAGAATTTATCTACAGAATCAACTTCTTCTGACCCGATTCTGGAACAAGAAGAGGCACAACCTCAAGTGCTTGTGCAAATGGAGCCTCGTCGTAGTAGGAGAGTGTCTAAAGTTCTGGATAGATGGACAGGAGAAGCCTTTGAGCTGGTCTCCGACCATCAGGAACAAGACCCCACTAGATACGAGGAGGCTATTGCTGATGCCGATGCAAATTTGTGGCATAAAGCAATGAAAGCCGAGATTGAGTCTATGTACCTCAATCAGGTTTGGGATCTTGTAGCTTCACCTGAAGGGATAAAATCTATTGGGTGCAAGTGGGTGTACAAGAGAAAGAGGGGAGCGGATGGGAAGGTGGAAACCTTCAAAGCTAGGCTTGTGGCGAAAGGGTATACTCAGAAAGAAGGAATCGACTATGAGGAAACCTTTTCTCCGGTAGCCATGCTTAAATCCATCCGCATTATCCTTGCCATCACATGTCACTATGACTACGAGACATGGCAAATGGATGTCAGGACGGCATTCTTAAATGGCCATCTTAGCGAAGACATCTATATGTCCCAACCGGAAGGCTTCATTGCTGATGGTCAAGAACATATGGTTTGCAAGCTTAAGAAGTCCATTTATGGACTTAAGCAGGCATTGAGAGCATGAAAAATTCGTTTTGATGAAACTGTAAAGTCTTATGGTTTTATTCAAAACGAAGATGAACCATGCGTGTACAGGAAACTTGAAGGCATTAATGTGGTTTTTCTTGTCCTGTATGTGGATGACATTCTACTAATTGGAAATGATGTAAGGACATTTTCATCTATAAAGGTTTAGCTGTCTAGTCAATTCAGTATGAAGGACTTGGTAGAAGCCAGCTACATTCTTGAGATTAGGCTTCTTAGAAATAGGAAGCAGAGAATGTTAGGGTTATTTCAAGCAACATACATTGATAAGATGCTTGCCAAGTACAGCATGGACTCATGCAAGGGAGCTCTAATCCCTTGCAGACATGGGTTGTCATTTTCTTCGAAGGACTGTCCTAAGTCTTAAGAAGAAAATGATAGAATGAGTAGGATTCCCTACGCTTCGGCTGTGGGAAGTCTCATGTATGCCATGCTGCGTACTAGGCCAGATATCTGCTTTGCCGTGGGCTTAGTTAGCAGATATCAGTCAAACCCCGAGGAGATTCATTGGCAAGCTGTAAAGCATATTCTCAAGTACCTCAAGGGAACGAGAGATTATATGCTGGTTTACAGGGCTGATGATTTGGTTCCTACAGGATACACAGACTCAGACTTCTAAGCGCATAAGGATGAGAGAAAATCTACTAGTGGATATGTCTTTACCTTGTCTGGAGGAGCAATTTCATGGAGGAGTATCAAGCAGTCTTGTATTGCTGACTCAACCATGGAAGCTGAGTATGTGGCAGCTTTGGAGGCATCCAAGGAAGCAGTTTGGCTCCGGAAGTTTCTTTCAGAACTTGGAGTCATACCACATATGGACAGGCCGATTGTGATGTATTGCGACAACACTGGAGCAGTATCGCAATCTAAGGAGCCTCGGAACCACAAGAAGGGGAAACACATCGAGAGGAAGTACCACCTGATCCGGGATTTCATCCAGAGACGGGAAGTCGTGGTGGAACATATTGCCTCAGAAAATAATCTAGCAGATCCATTCACCAAGCCTTTGGCTGAGAGAGTCTTCAAGAGACACTTAGACGCCATAGGGGTGGGCACCTATGGACTTACCTAGTCTTAGAGTGCAAGTGGGAGATTGTTGGATTGTATGCCCTCTTAGACAAGGTTTACGTTGTAAAATCAAATATTTTAATAAAAGAATTTATTTTCAGAACTGTTTGTGAATTTACTTTTTGTTTGTGCACGATTTTCGTTTGGAACAGACCCATTGTGTTTAAATAAGTGATTCATGTGAATGGTGGTCTTTCACAGTAAGGTATGGATCACGGGTTATTTAACACATAAACTTTTGTTCTTAACCTATTGATGAGGCCGGGAATCTCATCATGTGTAGGTTATTATGTTATGAATTCCAAATGGGGAATGGCTTACCTTTAGCCAGTGAGTAGTCCACTCACTTCATGACATAAGCGTATTTTGAATACGTAGGATAGGACCTGTAGTAGTGGTTTCTAAAAGTACTATATGATAGAAACCTAGACTACTACCGTTATAGCATGGACTAGTACTCTACGACTTGAGTATGAGTTGGTGGTCTGGTGAAGCTGGTAGCATATACTTTGATTTGCTATAGTTGAGGTTCTATCGTAGGGCCAATATACTTGCATGTTGGGTATGTGTGACTAGATAGTTAAGACAGACTTATACAAGATAGTTTCTGCACTATATCGCCCTTGTGGTTGTCCGAATGGTCTAAAATGTCCAGGGCCCTGGGAAACATGACTTGGATGTTTGCTTTAGAGTAGCTCCCTTGGAAAGCGGAAACACTCCAAGAAGTCGTGGATCATTGGACTAGAAGCCTAAGGATGGTAGATGTCATTTAGAGGGGTGTTAGTATACTTCTTCCTCTCTAAATGTACGGTGATGTGTAGAGGGGTATTTTAGTCATTTCACCTGTAGGTTGGAGACTTTGCTAATGCAGCATTGTCCTTGGGGTCAATATTTCCTTATGGTGATATTAGAAAATATTTAAAATGCAAAATACGACTATTTATATAGCAGGGGTATTTTGGTCATTTTAGCAGCCAAGGCGATGTGTCTTTTTGGTCCTCGGAATAGCCCGTAAGTCCTAACTAATTTTGGGTTGAGAAATTTGTCTCAGTTCAAGAGGATTCTGTTTTATTTTATTTTATTTAATTTTATTCAGGAAGTCTAATTTATTATTAGACTGGAATAAAATAAATAAATAAATAAAATAGGAGTTGAGAGAAATTAATTATCTAGTTTATTTGGTTAATTAATTATTCAGGGCCTAGGTCCAATATGAATAATTAAGAAATTAATCTGGGCTTAAACTAGGGGAAATAATTAATGTTTAATTATTTATTGCGTTATTTATGTAGGCCCAAGAAATAAATAATTAAAGATTAATTATTATGGTTCATTTAGGCTCATTAATTATTTATTGGGTTATTTATATAAGCCTGGGAAATAAATAATTAATGTTTATTATTTTGGGCTTTTTGAGTCCAAGAGAAATAATAAATATTATTTTGGCCCAATAGCTTGGACCTTAGGGTCTTTCCCAGATACGGTTAAGAAGAGTTTAGGGTTAGGCCAAACTGATTCTCAGGATAACATCCAGGTGTTTGAAATATGATATCCCGGGGATATGTTTATCAGATTATGAGAGACCTAGTTTTGGCTAACCAATAAACAAGTCTCTGGGAAAATGAAAATCCTAATCTCCTAAGGCTAAGAAACTCACGCAGCTTCCTCTCTCTCTCAGACGTCTCCTTCTATTCTCTTGATTTCTTCTTGTTTCTTTGCTAATCAATAGTAAGAGAACCAAGGAGATTTGAGACCTGTCCCTCTTCACCATTGTGTTCACCGACTAGAGGTTGTGCGGAGGAATATTCCGAATCTTTGAAAGGCTTGGCGTTCATGCAAACATGGCGAAGTAGGAGGCTAGCGGGTGTTCAACGGAAGCTTCTTCAAGTGGACAAGCGAAGTGATTCCAGTCGTTCAATCCACTCCTACTCAACCTAGAAGGCTTAGGAGCGCAAATGTATGATCTTCACGCTTAGTGTGGCCTCTAAGGCTTGCGGTTTTTTCTCTCGATTTTTTTCTGTGGATGCATGGCTCCCACTGTTTTCGTCCCCTCGGACTTCGGGTCCGAGTTACCGTTATAATGGATCGGCTAACGATGACGTCAACACGTGTCCCCTCGAGTCTCGTTGTTTTAATGGCGCGAATAGATGACATGGCGAAGTCGTACCTCTTTTTAATTAAGTAGTTGCTCTTCTCGACCAAGTTGAAATGTCTAATCATTACGAGAAGGTTCCACTACTCCTCGGCTTCAAAGACGGTGAGCAGCTAGTCTTTAAATTTTTCCTTTAAATAGCGTGGTCCCTATTACTTCTCCTTCAACGATACGAAATCATACATTGAAGCTTAACTCCATCTCAATCGAGGCTTCTATCTCTCTCGTGATATCTAATAGTATTTCTTACATTTCTATTGATTAATGATCTCTGAGTTTCCATGGCCGTTCCGATTGATTATACCCCCATGGCTTTGATTCAAGCCGAAGCTAACCTCTACACTTTGGGTCCTCGGCTACTGCCGACAGAAGTCACCGTCGAACACTTACAGTTTCCCCATCCAGAGGGTTCTGTCCTTCCGTTGAATCGGGAAGATTTTTCTACGGCCAGTCTGCCATTCTTTTTTTGCCATTGGCCGCGTCTCCTGAAAAATTACAGAGAGTGCGTGATCATTGCCACACTACTTTTAGCACCCTTTGGGACCAGTAGGGCATTCGCAATGCCATTATGATGTCCAACTTTGACATGGCGTTTGGCCGCAACCTTTTTGCTATTGCTCTGCCGGTCTAATCTCGGGCCATCAACAGCTTGATTTTCCCCCACGACATGTTTTCTCCGACTATCTTGGACATTTGCACCATCTTGGGTCTCCGATGCGATGGCGATGCAATACCAAGCCTTCATGATGACGAGAGTTTTCCTACCGTTCAAGCCCACCTGGGGGAATCTACTACCTATGGCAATTTCATGCCCACCCAAAAGGGCGTAGGCAGCATTCCGTCAGAGTAAGAATAGGCCTTCTTTTTATAACTGTGGCTCAGCAAATACATTCTCGCTCCCATTTGGTAGGGATAAGCAATGAATACCGATAATATATATCAGCTATGTTGAGGAAGAAAAAGCACTATGACTTGGCCTCCTTGGTGCTTGCCTTAGTCTATCGGTTGATGAACCAGATGACTTTGGCCCTATCGGCTGGGGGTGACCCAACCAACCTAGGCAGCCCCCTCTCGGACATGCAACTGTGGCTCTACTAGTACATTTTGCAATTTGGCATCAACAATCTCCCTAGGGATCTGTAGACTCTGCCAAACAGGCCTCGGGTTATCGGCTATTGAAGACCCCTATGAACAAACCTTCCACCAGCACCATTGTGTCCTACCTTCATCAGAATCACTTCCAAAGCATGGCCCATTTCTTCCCCTACTTTGCACGGGAGAATGGCCCCTTCTGGTTAACGCAGCTTCCCGATGCATCGAAAGGTTCTTAACAAGCTATCTAGGTAAAAATGCGGTGTCCCAGGGAGCTCATGTTAAGGTCCAAGCCAGGTGCTAGAAGTGCTAAAACCTCCTGTGAGCAAAACAACCCTCATTGCTTTTCTCGACAATTTAGGTTGATTCAAGGCATCCCTGCAAATCCTGGTGATATATCATCTTATAACACTATACCTATCTTATTGGCTGAAGATGTGCATACTTTAGCTGATAGGTCTCAAACCATTCTTCGTTCTTTTAAGTACCACCGCCTTTAGGTTTTCAGGGAGACCACACCCAATTTCAACCTCTGGTGGTGGCTGCTGAGTGAGCTGCTCTTCTTGGCCCCTGTGGAGACGTGGCTGCTTCGACTGGTTGTGTTGGCATTGGCAATGGCGAAAATGTCAATGCCAAATAAAAGTAAGTAGAGCAAGGTATCTGCTAATCTGATCACCGCGCTGTTATTCTGGATGCCGCCAGTGAGAAAATCCCCCACTCTTCTACCTGCTAATAAGGAAAAATAAGAAGAAAAGACCATCCTCCCTCTACTTAGGTGATCAAAAAGGCAACAGACCGCCTATACTCCGACAATCGCCAAGGTTTGGTTCTGTGTTAAACATATTTTGTTTTCCTAATGTTCTTCAATCCTTGACTCAAAGCTAACATAATACTCCATTTCTTTGTAAAAACAAAAACTCAGTCAGCTGGTTATATCTAACTTCTCTTCAAAGTCATTGGCAACCATGCCCCTTTGTCACCTACAAAACTAGCAATGTCCGATGAAGGAACTTCGGCTACTTTACCTTCATCGGCTGTTACCCGAACATCTGAAATGCCTGCCTCAGAGCAAGTAGCTTTCGACAAGCCTGTTTTGCCTCGTATAGAAATTACCTCTAAACCCCCTTCGGGAAAGCCTTCTAAGGAACCCATCTTATCTCAACACATAACGATTGAGGCTGCTGCACTGGAGCTTTAGCGTGGCCTCCTTAGGGCCAACCTACCCACTAACCTATCTTCCCAGGATGCAATCAGCCAAGGCCTCCAGTTGCTTGCACAATCAGCCAATTTTGATATCCTTGTTGAATTGAAACGCTTATCGGCTGATTACCCCGGGCATATATGGTTCACCCAATGCTTCTTCTCCGATACCCAAAATAAGCGTGACAATGCTTTGCATCAACTCATAGCTTTGGAGGTGCTATGAGAATAGGAAGCTTTTCTACAGTCTCATCACCAAGAAGCGTCTGCCCGCCTAAGTGTCCTTTGAGCTGAGATTTCTGAAAGAGTTGAAAGAATTGAAGAACTTGAGAAACAGCTGTGAGAACTCCAAGTAGAGTTAGATTTCGAAAGGCTAGCTCTAGATGAAAAAGTTGAGGCCAAGAGCGTTTGTCAACAAACGGCCTCCTCAGCAGAAGAATCAGTGACCAAATTCCGGGATGAACGGCTCATGCTGGAAGCAGAGAAAGAACTACTCCAAATGGAACTGCAACATTGGGACAAACTACTTACCGACATGCAGTTTTCGTGGGATAATTTCCAATCTTACCTGACCACCATCTTTCGTTGTCTCGATGAGGCTGGTCCCTCGGACACTCAAACTGGGGATGCCCAAACTCAAACTGAGGATGCCGAGACTCATCTGCCTCCAACACAAGAAATGGCTCCTGATTTAGAAGTGGCCCAAGATGACATGACCATCCAAGCGGAGGAGGATATGGGAACCCTATTGGTGATCATTTTACCTGAGAAAGATCCAAATCGGCTTGCCATAGTTCCATTCGCTCAGCTGATCGAGATGCCTCGCACTTTTTATGAGGAGATTTGACTTGTCCCTCTTTTTTTTTTTTTTCTTTCGAGCTCAATCTCAAATGTAATAGACATTTGATCGGCTTTTTTGTGATCAGCTACTTCTCAGGAATTCAAATATTCTTTTTTTTCTCTCTTTTTTTTCTATTATTTTTTCCCTTTTCTTTTCTCTTTTTTTCTTACTCTTCTCCTACCGTGGTTCCCTCCCAGAATGTAGGATAGATTTTTTTTTTTTAAAATACTTTCCATTTATGGCGTTACTTACTTCTTTCCATCAGGCGTCATCAACTGATAAGCCCCTCCATAAAAAATCTATATAACAAGAAAAGGTCCTTCCTATGAAGCGGACCACTTACCATAGTGTAGATCTTTTGGTGCAACTAGTAGTATAGTTTTCCAAACCATATCCCCTTCTTGAAAGCTCCTTCCCCCCACTTTCTGATTATAGGCTCTTGCTACTTTCTTCTTATGCCTTTTGATGTTTTATAATGCTACCCATCGGTCCTCTTCAACTTGATCTAAACTTATAGCCAAAGCCAGTTTGTAGTCTTCAACCGACAAATAGTGTTGGTAATCTACTCGTGCCGATCACAGTGATAACTCAGTAAGTAACATCGCATCTTGTCCTTATGTCAGCTTAAATAGTGTGAAACCTGTAGCAGTCTTGATAGCATTCCGATACGCCCACAGAACTTTTTGAAGTGTTTCGTACCACCTTCTGGGATTATCCTCCAATAACTTACGGATCATACTGATCAAGGTCTTGTTTGTAGCTTCAGTTTGACCATTAGCCTATACATAGTTCGGAGATGAATGTAATAATTTAACTTTGAATTGAGTTAAAAAGTTGCATATCGTATCTCCCATGAACATTGCTCCTTGGTCAGCTGTTATGATTTTAGGTATGCCAAATCGGAAAAGAATATTCTGTTGTAGGAAGGCGATAATGGCAAACTGGGTAATTGTCCGGGTTAGAGCTTGTGCCTCTACCCACTTGGTGAAATAATTGGTTGCCACTAAAATAAAGGTATGCCCTTTAGTTGAAAGTGAAAGAATCTTGCCGATAACATTTAGAGCCTAGCCCATAAACAGCCATGGCTTGACGATAGGATGCAGGTTCGTGGAAGGTGCATGAATTAGATGACCATGCTTCTAATATGCCTCGTATCTAGCTGTATAGGCTACGCAGTCCATGGTCATAGAAGGCCAATAAAATCCATGATGCTACAATGTCTATTTTAACTTTGGACCTGCCTGATGAGCACTGCATAGGCCTTCATGCACCTCAACTAACGCCTGTGATGTTTCTTCTTTTGACAAAAATTTCAATAGAACTCCTGAATAGCTTTTCCTGAATAGATCATTCCCTATCAACACAAAGTTCAATGCTTTACATTTTAGCTCCCGTGAAGCCTGACCAACAGGCTTCTGTAAATATGAGACGATATCAAAACGCTAGTTTTCTTTATGTTCTTCTCCTGATATCTGCTGACACATTACTACCCTGGCTCTTCTCTTGAAACTTGAAGCCATTTGAGTTAGATTGTTTGCCCCCTGGTTCTCAACTCGAGGAACATGAGTTAAGATAACTTCTGAGAAGTGATACAACAATACCTTTACTTCTTGTAGCTTATCCAACAAAATGGGATTAATGTATTTGTACTCACCCAAAGTCTGTCAGATGACCACTTGAGAATCCCATGTTATATTGACTACTCGTGCATCCAAAGATTTTAGGATTTGAAGTTCCAAAATGAGGGCATTATATTCCACCTGATTATTTGAAGTCTCTTTCCTTAACTCAAACATAATTCTTCCCTGTCATCCACATGGGATTTCGATAATCAAACTGGCACCTGCCTTCTACTGGGTGCTAGACCCATCGAACTACAACGTCCATGGCTTGTATGAAATGTATCCTTGTGCCTCTTCATTTTCAAGATTGGGCACTTCTAAACAAGGATGTTCAGTCAAGAAATCAGCTATAGCTTGCCCTTTTGTTCCTTTCAAACGCAAGTGAGTCAGAGAAAAATCATGTAGCTTAATAGCCCATTTCATTAAACATTCTTGCAGCAAAGAGCGATTTAACAAGTATTTGACGAGATCAATTTTGCATAAGACTTACACTTCCCTAGGTAACAGATAATGTTCATACATGTATAATATAAAATAGGCATAGCTTCTCAACAGGAGAATACCTTATCTTAGTGTCCGTCAGGTTCTGATTGAGGTAATATACTGTTCTTTCAATCCCCTATGATTAAAACACCTGGTAGGCTGCTTATGGGGTTTGAAACCTTCCTTAATCGGTAAGCAATGCTTCACAATGCCTCTATCCAATCCTGGCATTTCGTGGTAATCCCATGCAAAATAATCTTTGTACCTGTGAATCAAAGCTGTTAAAGTAATCCATTGACTAAAAGCTAAGCCTAAGCTTACCTTTTTAGTTTTGTTTTCTCTAGGTTCCCCGATGTCTACCTTCGTTAGTAAATCCTAAGTAATAAAATCGGGTGCATGACAAACATTAGGGTCCTCTATTTTCATATGTCTACCTTCCAATCCTTTCATTGTAATTTGATTGTGAGCTATGGTGAGCTTGGCATACTGGCTCAGATCAAAGGTTGAGTGGTAAAAAATAGTTTCGATCAAGTGCACTTCTGCTGAGAATGGGTTGAGATCGGCTGGTACCTTTTCTACTCACTCTCCATCCCAAATCAGCATCATTTGGTAGAGCATTGATGGAACACAATGGTTTAAATGGATCCAATCCCTACCTAGCACCTCGAATGGGTCATTATTTGGTGGAGCTTTACCATGATCACAAAGAAAACAGTCTTACTGACTTAGATCCAACTACCACCTCCAAAGTGATGACCCTTTCTGTGTTGGCTGCGTCCCCAGTGAAATTAAGCATTTGGACATCTATAGGAGATAAATCGTGTTTATCCTTACCCAAATACCTTAATATTACCAATGGCAATACGTTCAGTACATCTCTTCTATCGATGAAAACCCGTGAAAAATGGTCTTCTGTCAATATGTGCCTTAATGTACAACGGCTTGAGGTGATTGGTATACTCTGCCATTGGGATTAGGAAGAACATACCTTCTGATGGCACCTTAAATTCAATGAGCTCAATGGCAGCTTCTTTCGTTGTATAGTAGTCTTCCTCCACTACTTCTTGTTCAACCCTTGCTCGGAATTGTGATGGGAGAATGCTAAGCATATTTTAACTCGGGGAAGTACATGCCTGCTTATCTAGTCATCTCTTAGGCGTCTACTGAGCCTGTTTCCTCTGCTCCTACCATTTATGAGTTTTTGTAAGATGGGGGCGAGACCCCAGGAAGATTAGCTCCTTATGAGGTACATATACTGTAAACCTCTTATCTTTCCTATGGAAATGAGCTACGAAGGTTGAAGTAATAAGCCAGGTGAAAACTGACGGTCAATTGTCCAACCTCCGGAATGTTGTTTTTTCCCTTTCCAAGACTTTTTACTGCTCCTTGATGGAAGGATTTCCTGGTTCATGCTCCACATCCTCTTTATACGTCTATACCATACTTGAATCGACCGCTAGGAAATGGATCTGTATCGACTAGAGTTTCTTTACGTTTGTTAGCAAATCTCACCCTTCTTTCTTGCAATGCCTTCTGAATTATGTTCCTGAACCACACAATTTTTGGTATTGTGAGAAAATGAATTATGCCAATTATAGTATTTGTTGCCTTTCAGCTACTCTGGACTTTAGACTTTGTGCGTGAGAGGTAAACGGATCTGTTTGCCCTTGATCATCTGATCGAAGATTTGCTGGGCCTTTAATACATCGAATGTATAAGTGGATGGCCCTACCAGGGAAACCTCCTCCTTCCCTTTCCAGGTTTCAATAAAAAATAAGTGTAAGATGCATCTTTTACTAGTTCTGCCACTATCACCTGCAACAACTATTCATCTTCGTTGTCCGTAACGTCGTCCACAACTGATATCATGGTATGCCCATGAGAGAACTTAACAACCCACCTTTTCTCTTTTTCCTTAATCATTTCCTCTATTCTGACGGCCTGAGACAGTATATGGGAAAAATAAAAAAAAAAGACCTGGAGAATAAGACGATCCTTGAGTTGCGGATGCATTCTATTAATGCCTATTCTGGCACACTCCATTTCTGGGAATTGAGTGGTGCATTTGGCCTTAATCTGTCGAAAATGCTCAATGAACTCTGCCACACCTTCAGATGATTTTTGCTTTACTGCCAGGAGGTCTGCTATAGAAACCTCAAGTGCTAGTTTGAAGAAATTCTCATGGAAAATTCATTCCATATCTGCCCATGAACACATAGAACTGGGCATCAGATTTGCATACCAAGTGAATATTGCCCCTTGTTAAAGACAAAGAAAATAATTGCAATTTATTCTAGTTACTGTTCTTGAATTCTCTATATTGCGCCGTACATCTCCTTATATGCTTCATAGTTGACTTGTTGTCCTCTCCAGAGAATGTGGAGAACTCTGGCAGCTTAAACCTGCATGGTAGCACTGTCATAGAATCCACTCACTCGGGATACGGTTTCTAATAAACTGGCAGATCCCTGATTTAACGACGCAATGCTTCCATCATTACATTAACATCGACCGTTAGTGCTGGTTGTTGATTCAACATGGGGGGACTTAGCAAAACTAGCATGGAAACACATCTTGGGAATGAGGCCATCTCTGGGTATCCTACTCCCTGCATCGGATAAGCTGTTGCTACTCCAAGATATATAGAAGGGATGGTTGTAGCGTAGTTCTGTGGCCCTCCGTACAGGGAACAAACACTCCTGTTAGGAGCTACCGTCTAGTTGTAAGACACCTGCACCCCTATTGGTGCTTGGACCCCCATGAGCGGGTATAATGGGGTTCTCCCTAGGAAAGGCTCTACAGGAGCCATGCCTTGTGCAGTTAACCCTAGACTTTCTTGCTGCCGCCCAGGCATCAGCAGCGGCTGCTCTGGGCACAACAATTATATTAACCCATAAGATGGTGCACTAAAGGTCGAGGCAGGAAGGTGCATAATGGCTTGAGGTATCGTGTGAGGACTTTGCCTCTGTTCAAAGTTAAGGAGTTCGTTCTGAAGTAGTGGTCGAAACATTATGGCAAGCTGAGGAATAAGGCTCTAAATGAGTTCACCTGTACATTGCTCCATGGCTTATCGTATGACAATTAAAGACGTGGACGTCAACTGGGACACCTAGGGAGGAGATATTAATTATGTCCCCTATTGCTCAGGGATAGTGACCTGAGCATTACTAGACGTCATTGTTGTAGAATCAAAAGCTCCCTTTAAAGCCTGAATTGTAGGCTGATCAGAGGAATCCGATAAAGGCCATGAGGACTATTGTTGAGGATTTGACATAATGCATCCAGAATGCAGTTGCATGCAACAACTACCTGTGGGCCCACTAGGCGTGCCAATTTATGTTGCCTTACAAAAGGAGAACCGATGCGACTGGCGATCGGTTACTCTTCTGATGAACATAAATAGTTTGATGGAATGATAAATGTATGAGTCAGACCTTTGAAAAGATGTGGGTTCCTTGAACTTACTATAGAAAGAGTCCAAGAAAGTAAAAATATTACATGTAGAAGCTAGTTAGGACTGAACACTTTGTATTTCGATTGATTTTGATAAAGAGTGAATACAAATGTACTGGAATTTGAAATTAAAGTGAAATGAAAATGGAAAACTGGTACTTAAGTAATAAAGGAAAACTTCGAAAAAAACTAAACAAAGCTATAAACAAAATTGTCAAGAAAGCTGAAGACAAAGAAAAAATGCAAAAAAAGGAATTGAAACCTGAAAAATTGATAGTCTTGTAGATGTGATTGTTGTTGGGTCTTCTCATTTTGGGAATCCTTGCCCGTTTTATGCTTGCTATGGTGGGGTCGCTGACTATCCGAATATGGAGAAAATCCCGCTTCATGGCTCGTCTTTGGTGGTTAGGAACAATAGTATTTTTCTGATCGTGCCGAGATACGGGGGAATGACTCATCAGCTCCGGGTTCCAATGTTGACTGGGTACATCAGCTTAAGACTTTCTTGACGTTATCATAAGCTTAGCAAAACTCATATCCGCTTCAGCTCAAAGTTACCATTGTAACAGATCGGCTAAAGCTAATGTCAACAATTGAATATAATTTTTTTTATATAAATACATCCCATTTTCCTATCCTCTTCTTATAGTAACCCACCATAGTTACACCTTATATGCTTAATTGATCATCAATTCTAGCCAGTAGAATTGCTAGAAATTTGGTTCCTTCTATGTGGCCGCAACTTTTCCCCTCTTCCATGAACTTTAAATTCAAAGTCCTAGTAAATCTTTTCTAACAAAGTTTTCCTGATTTCAGGCTTTTGTTCCCTAATTCTAGACTTCTAAAAAATTCTAGCAATATTAATTAGTTTCTTAAGCTATTAAGTTCTCGTATTTGGCACTAGGATAACTACATAAACTTTCCTTACCATAGCCTACATTATCCTTTCCAAACCATTATAATTTGAGCTGTAAATCCCAAAATCTACTCCCTTTAATTGCTCCATCAATCAGATAAAAATAAGAGCTGAGTAGCTCCTTGATTCGGCTAGCAAGTTGCCTTAGCGAACTCCTTCTTTCCCATGTTGGATTTAGTCGGAATGGAAGTATGTAGAGAGTATTCCTTTAATGATGCAAGACCAAATATTTCCCTTTATATTTTTAGCCATGGAAAATGCCTTGTGTATTTTCTTCTCCAAGATATTCCAGCAATTCCCTTTATTCCACTTCCTATACTTGCACGGTTTACAGCTGAGAGTTTTTACCTCCTCATAGTAATCCACAGCAACATTGCACCTATTTTCTCTTTTACTTAATTTCCCGAATCCCTAAGTACACCCGCATCACTCTTTTCCCTCCTCAAAACAGAACACAAAAGCATTTATGGTGCACTCAGTTTTCTCTTTTATCTCAAGAAAACTGAGTATTGGTTTTAATGTGCATCCATGAAAGATATTTTAACTCAATCAAGAGCACACACAGGACTTACTAAGAAATTCCTTTCTCACAAAATTTCTCTGTCATATTTCAGGAAGTACTAGACCTGAGGTGGCTATTTAATAGAGATGAGTGCTGTCCAAGTTTTGCTGCTTTTGTTATTTATTCATGAATGAGAGGATACTAGTTTGTTTTAGACATTGTTCATTTAAGTCTTAGATTTAAATTTATATGCTTTAAATTTTTGAGACCTTGTATTAAGTTTTGATGTGATGTATTCCTTTTGTATTGAGTTCCATACTTTATCCATTTCTCTTAGTTATAAAGACCCCTGGTCCTCCGAATGGGGTGACATCCTCGACCCTCTCGGGTCACATCATAGCGGGGTGTTACACTATGGTATCCAGATTCAACAGTCAACTCTTACGCTCTCCCAAAAAATCATCTCATTTTACTAGCTGAAATCCTCCACACTTGGAGTAATACTCAATGTTGACGGTGCAACCAATGGGAATCCAAGACTTGTTGGAATTGGAAGAATCCTTAGGAAACTCACTAGCTAATTTGTGTTTGCTTTTTCAAAAAATATTGGTCATGCTGTAGAGTAGAAAACTATGGCTTTAGTAGTTCACCATGGATTCAAGTGGTATTACAGGCTTAATATTTCCATCGTTATTGTTCAATCTGATTCACAAGTATTAGTCTTTCAATTGAATGATATACTATCAAAATCACGAATTAGTTATGACTCCTACAGGCATATTGCTCTCTTTTAGTGAAGTTTTGTCTCGTATCTTTTTAATCTTATATTTAGTGAAGGAAATAGAGTTCTAACTGCTTGGCCAACTTTGGTTGTTTTTCTCATGGATTTACAACATCCGACTCCATTTCTTTACTTGCTTGTGAAGCCAGAGGTTTATGTAATATAGATAGATGGAATATTCCTTCCTTGCATATAAGACATTCTATGTCAAGATGAGAGGTTTTCTCTTGCATGGATATTTTACATAAATAAAAATAGCTATGGATTTTTACCAAAAAAAAAAAAAGAAATAGTAAATTTATCAAATAAATTCTTATGTGGATCATCCTTGACGTGAAGGCCAATTCCAAGAAGGTAAAAGGAAGAGCAAATCACAACTCGTTGCTCCTTGGGTGAGATTAATATTCAAGAGGATTCCTGGGTGATTTCAACCTAACAAAACTAACAAGACAAGACCTAAGAGGTTTGTAAAGAATTGGATGGTGAAAGGATGCCTATAGGGAGCTTAAAATATTCAACAACTCATACAGAGGGCCAAGAACACTCATTGCAATGCAATAGATATCAGGGAGAATAGGTTTGGAGGAGTGCAAACAAGGGATGAATGGCTAGGTACATGGGCATATTATAGGCATTACATTTTGTAGGAACAAGCATAGCTTCTAGTAGTCATGCTCAAGCAACACTGCTTGTTGCATGACCCTGCAGCATGCCTGTGTACAAAAAGTTAGGGGTTTTCGTGTTTCAAGATATTAATTTCTCTAACAACCTAATATTTATTTGATTTATTTTAATAAAATTTCACCACAATTGCAGTATGGTAAAAAAATTGTTTGATTTTACATCAATGAACCACAGAATAATAAAAAAAAAAGAGTGCACAATCACTTAATTTAACTCTTTATATATGCAAATATAAATACATAAATAAACATGTAAATATACACATACATATATTTAAATACCTAAATGTATATATGTGTATATCTATGCACACATACATATACATATACATATACGTATATGCATTTATCTGCAACCATATATATATATATATGTTGCAAAAATATATATAAATACATAGATTAATAGATATACACAACACACAAATCGCATATGTGTGTGTGTGTGTGTGTGTGTGAATATATATATATATATATATATATATATTTACAACTTATATGTGTGTGTGTGTGTGTGTATGTGTGTGTGTAGGTGCACATATATAAATTAGGGACTAATTTGTAAAATTTTTTGGGATCATATTATAAATATTCTAAAATTTGGCGATCAAATTGTAATATTTTTCGGCGGTCGTATTATAAATAATAAAAAATTAGGGACCAATTTACAAAATTTTTGGGGGTCATATTATATATATATTCAAATATTTAGGGATCAATTTGCAAAATTTTTACGAGTAAAATTGTAATACTAAAAAATTTAAGGACTTATTTGTAAAAAAATTATTGATCATGTTGTAAACGAGAATTTACAAAGATATGCATTTAAATTAATAATCCAACCGTTATATTTTTTTAAATTGCTATAAAAAAACATAATATGACTGTATTTTTAGGTAATAAGATATATTTTGCTGTATAATCTTGCATAATATTTGTAAAAATGCCCAAAATATAACGTATTCACAAAGATATGTGTAAAATATTAACAATCCAACTGCTAAATTTGTTAAAATTGTTAAAAAAATATTTAGACCAAATTTGAAACTGATTAGATATATCTTAACATAATGTAGTATAGTCTCTATAAAAATGCTAAAAACCTAATGTATTTAAAAAGATACAAGTTTCTATGAAAATGCTCAAATTAACGAACCAACCATTTGATTTGTTATAATTTCTAAGAATTTATTATGACCAAATTTCAAGTTAATCAAATATATTGTCTTATAATCTTGTATAATCTGTTTAAAATTGCCCAAAACCTAATGAAAATATTTGTTATAGCCAAATTTTTGAATTTCTAAAAAACTTATTATGACCAAATTTAAAGGTAATTGGATATATTTTTCCATATAATCTTGTTAAATCTCTACAAAAATGCTCAAAATCTAATGCATTTATAAAGATACATGTATCAAATTATTGATCTGGCCGTTAGATTTATTTAAATTGTTATAAAAAGTATTATGATGAAATTTGATTGAAATTAGATATATTTTTCAACGTAATCTAGCATAATCTCTTTAGAAATGCCTAAAACCTAATGCATTTATAAAGATACACGAATAAAATTAACAATCCAACCCTTAGATTTGTTAAAATTACTTTTACTGATAAACGTATAAATGTTGCCACAGAATATAGCATAATCTCTTTTAAAATGCCCAAAATCTAACGCATTTAAAAACATACAAGTTCCAAATTAATGATCCGACAGTTTGATTTCTTAAAATTGGTTTAAAAAATATTATGACTATATTTGAAGGTAATCAGATATATTTTGTCACATAATCATAATCGCTATAAAACTACCCAGAACCTATCGGATCTATTTGTTACAACCAAATCTCTAAATTTCTAAAAATAATATATCATGACCAAATTTAAAGGTAATCGGATATATTTTGTCACATAATTTGACATAATCTCTATAAAAATGTCCAAAACCTAACTCATTTACAAAGATACGCATATTAAATTAGTGATCTAATCGTAAGGTTTCTTTAAATTGTTATAAAAAGTATTATGACAAAATTTAAATGTAAACGGATATATATTTTTCCATATAATTTAGCATAATCCATATAAAAATATGTAAAACCTAAAGCATTTTCAAATGTACGTATATTGAATTAATAATCCAATCGTTAGATTTACTAAAATGACTAAAAAAAATTTACGACCAAATTTGAAAGTAATTGTACATATTTTGCTACATAATGTAGTATAATTTTATTAACAATGCCCACAACCTAACATATTTACAAGTATTTAAGAACTTAGGGACTAATTTATAATTTTTTTGGATTATATTTTAAATATTCTAAACTATAAGGGTCAATTTGTAAATTTTTGTGTATCATTTTATAATTTCACAAAATTTAAGGTCCAATTTGTAAAATTTTGCAGCCATATTGCATATATGTAAAAATTTAGAAACCAATTTGTAAAATATTTGGAGTCATATTGTAAATATTATAAAATTTTAGGTCTGATTTACAAATTTTTTGAGGTAATTATGCAATTACACAAAATTTAAAGATCAATTTACAAAAATTTTAAAGACTGGTATTAGCTTGGAAATGCAAATTTTGTTGCTAAAAGTATAATTAATAGTAATAAAAGTTATTATTTTTTGTTATGAAATTAATTTTCGTTGTTGATGATGCATCATTAGCAAGGAAACATAAATTTTCCTTGCTAATACTCTTATTTCCTAACTAAAGCCATCACTTTTAGTTAGGAAATAAAAATTTTGTCACCAAAAGTCTTAATCAATAAGAAAGATTTTCCTTACTACATGGTATTTTTAGTGACAAAAAATTTTCCGTAGCTAATGTTTTGTCGCTAATGTATCATTTTCCTGAAGTATTAGTTCGACATCCAAATTTTGCAAAGATAATCTTGTGAAATCTAACTGGACTAATGGACTTGCAAAGACTTAATTTTGTACGATAAGATGTCCAAAAACATATATGAAGATTCAAAGGCATCTGCCAACCAATGATATTGATAATATCATACCTTAGAATTCATTATGGTGATATTCTTTTCATTATCTTTCATGTCTACTAAAAAATAAAGTAGCTTAATTGCTTTAGTTCAAAAAGTATAATTAAGAGTAGAAATTTTTGGTTCTCTGATCTACTAGGACTAAAAATGTCGAACGTTTTAGCAATAGAGTTATGTGTTTGGTCACAAATCTTAGGAAACTAGATAATCATGTTGCTTTAAAAAAAAAATCTAGTAAGTCTTCTTCTTTACAACACTATGCTTTTTTGGTTGAAATAGGAATGCTTTTCCGAAACTAATAATTCATCCTCCAAATGAAACATTGCCTTTGATAGCACTAGAGTTGCAAATTCATAAAGTAATCAAAGGACAGTGGGGTAAATACCAAACAGATCACCAAAATAATAATAATAATAATAATAATAATAATAATAATAATAATAATAATAAATATAATAATTTGAACGCAATATATGAATTTAAAATTGTTTTTAATGATTTATTTATACAAAAATACGAATGAAATAGTGTTATTATTGTTATTATTATTTTTGGTGACAACCAATTGATTGGTTGCATCTAATGCTTTTGACCATCAAATGCAGTCGGCACACCTACTGGCAAGGCAAAAACATGACTTGACATTGCAATCTTGACAGTAGCCTATACAATCAGTATAAACATTGCATTTGGGAGAAATATTTGCTGCTGTTTCAATTTTGGAGGCTTCTTCAATAAATGTAGCTCCTGTAAAACGAGGATTAGCAAAACAAAATTAGTCAATGAGGTGCTCGTAGGAATATTGTTTTTATAGTGCTCCTTAGCTCTACTACATGCAAAATAATTAGTCACAAAGTATTATGCCACACGTAAATCTTTTTTTTTTTTTATTTCAACTATGGCAGGTGAGGGTTAAAAATTCACTGCGGAGTCTATGGAGAAGAGTTAACATATAAAATAGTTTCATGAAATAGTGAAGAAGAAACTAGAAACTTTGCCGCATATGCCAATTTTAGGGTGGCTTTGTACTTGAGCTTCCATTGGGGACCTATTCTTGTTAAAAAAGATTGGACTGGATGTGAAAAAATATTTTTAGACTAATGGTGCGTTTCTTTTATAAAAAAAAAACATATTAAATCCCTAAGAGATGGCAACTTTATTATAATAAATAAAGACGTGTTGAAAAATAAAGAAATAGCTATATTTGGAAACCCTGCACTGGTTGTCTTGTGACAATAGTAAGGTTAAATTTTAAAAATAAAAAGGAAAAAGGAAAACCTTGCACTGTATATATCTTGCATGAAGCATTACTCAAAAAGAAAATGAATAAGTCATTAACTAAAATTAGAAAAACGCAGTAGTTGAAGACAAACATACTTGAGAGGAGAGCCAAAGAAAGAAAAAAGATTAGTGAAGTCTTAATTTGTACTCCATTTTGTCTTGTTGTTCTTCACCGTATGAGAAGAAAAGAGTATGATATCCAATTTATAGTGTGATGATAAATCATAAGCATTATTTCCATAAGCATGAATTTAGATAACGATGAATTTCGGTTACATTTGACTCTTTTTTCTTTATGGCCATATGCTTGCTAAGGAAAATGTGTGATATAGAAAAATACTGTGACGAAAAATTTGGAGCCATTTTAGGCTTGTCAAATGCAGAAACCTACTAAGATATTCCCATTTAGAATCAGAGCTTTATATTGTTTTTGTGGAGTGCACAAATTTTAAAGTATTTATCTATGTACGCACTATGAAAGGCAAACAGAATAAAAGGTTTGTCCCTAAATGCACTATTGCTAGTAGAGAAGCGACAAAGGGCACTTGGAAATGACTTGCTACTATTTCATTTAGGTATTTTGGCACTCTTTGAAATGCTTTATTGCACTTAATAAATAGGTAAGGATCCATGCTTATTCCCCACCAGCTATGGTGGTTTAATGAAAAAAAAAGGAGAATAAAATATACCCCATCAAATAATGAGGAATTAATGGTATAAAATCGAAAATTTTTATGGCTAAATGAATTTCTAAGAAATTTTATGAAAAATTATTCAACTCTTGATTATTTCCCTGCGGCAAAAATTCCAGAGCTAGCTAGCAATATTTCAACTTTGCATATTTAAAAACTAGTAGGTTTCAAACCCTTGCATATTTAATAACAACTAGATTTCAAAAGCTTGAATATTTAAAAAGGGGCAATCTCTTGCTACTAGAGCAATCTCCCCCTATTTTTTTAATCAAAGGCACTAAAAAAAGCATCAATTTTGTTAATAAAAATGAATTAAAGATACACTCCTGTGAGTTCACCCCTCTTCCCTGATATCCATGGCTGATATTCAAGCTGTTATGCATGTAAACGGATTCCATGTTGGTTAGTCTCTTTCTGTTTATGTGTTGGTGAGTGTTATTGGTGTGACTTCTATTTGTTTTCATTGTCAATCCCGGATATGATTGTTGGACTATCTGATGGATAAGGGACATTTGTGTTCTTGGTTTTGAGGGTGCATGTGTTATACCCATCCAGTTTATCCGTTGTTGAGTTGGTTAGTGGGTTTCTTTCATCTTCCAACTGTTCTGTCTACTCGGTCTTCATCTCCTAGTTAACTGCTATCTGTTTGTAGTGTGTTGGGGTGCTCTTTCATCCAATCTTGGTTAATCATCTGTCACTGGTCTAGCTTTGCCTCTTGCTCCTGAAATTCCTCTTTATATCAGCTTTTGATCTGCTTATACCATCTTCACACAGCTTAAACCTATTTGTCAACCCATTCCTTCTGGTTTTCTGATGTGCTATCCCTCATCCGATTCCTAGCAGGTTTCGATACTACCTAACCCGCCACTGATCAGACCAATTAAGCTTATTGTTCGCCCTCCTTTCTATGTATGTCAGTCTGCTGGTATACCAAACCCGGGGAAGTATTTTTCTTATTCTTGGAATCAGCTTTATTTCAACATCCCGGTTGGCTCTATCTGATCTTTTCTCGTTCTAAGGGCTGGACCTCATGGTCCAGACCAGAAGTGGGAAGTTAGGTATTCTTGAGGGGGCCACTTCTGTTGCAAATCCCATGGCTGTCTCCCCAGGTAAGAACATGGAGAAGCCCAATGATATCACCCCAAACCCACCCTCTCCTCGGCCAGCTATTTAGTCTATCTCCATTGACCTCCAAATTGCTCCTCAAGTACCTACACAGGCTGGTCCAGACCCTCCCTTAGTTGGGAACCAGTCTCCAACCGTCCCAGATGTACTATCTGCACCTAACGCCCCCTTAGTGGGAAACAATCATCTGCCACCCACCATTTCTTTGCAGACCTCTCAAACTCCTTGTTCTTGGGCAAACATTGTGAGAGGTAACCGTGAACAGTAGAATGGAATGTGTCTCAAGCATATTCCTTGCTTGGGTAATGTCATTGATTTGGATGAAAGGGACTTTATGGAAGCTACAAGCAAGTTGGGTTTCTGTCTTGTGGGGATGTTTGCTAGTAGGTTCCCGGGCATGAAAGCAGTAATGGACCTCACAAAAAAATCAAGAGTTCAATCCAAAGTGTATTCCCATACTACTGGATGGCTTATATTCCTCTTCCAAACTGACGATGATAGGTAGAAGGTCCTCCGGGAGGGGCATTCTTTGATGCTTAAAATAATGCCATATGACTTTGATTTTTCTCTTGCTGAGGTGAGTATCATGCCTATATGGATCACGTTTCCTGCCTTGCCTCTCGGTTGCTGGAACATGATTGCCCTAAGCAAAATTGCATCGGCTGTGGGTATACCAATCATGACGGACATGCTTACTACAACCTTTGATCACCTATCCTATGCTAGAGTGCTTGTTGAAGTTGATGTGGCCAAGCCTCTGGTAAAGACAGTACCAATCAGAATACCTTCAGGTAAGATCAAAAACTAGGCAGTGAAGTTTGAGTTTGAGCCTTCGTATTGTTCATGTTACTGGAAATTTGGCCATGTAACTGAGGCATGTGGGGGGGAAATCATGAAAAAAAAAAAAGGAACAGCAGGTGGCTAACAGAAATGAAGGGAATAGAAAGGGGCGGAAGGGTAGTACATGGTCTCCAACTAGGCCAATGTCAGCCCCAGTTAGATAGAACCAAAATATGAGATCAATATCCCAGGTTCAGACCCAAGAGATAGGGGTTGTAAGCAAAGTCAAGGGGAAACAGCCGGTTCTTAATTTGGACAAGAATATGGTAAGTAGTGAGCGTACAAATGACATCCAAGATCATAGGGGAAATGTTGTTGTTGACGTCCCTTCCTCATCTAATGGACCGAGCAACCAACCTACTCAGACTAGAGGCCGATCAAGGGTTAGGCGTAGGGGACAGTTGCATTGGCAGAAAAAATTGAATACACACGTTGGACTTAGACAATCATTCTCCCCTTCCCGTTTAGGAGGATGTGATGAGGAGGTTCCAGTGAATGTGGGCAATACTGGTAAAGTGACTACTCAGACAACAAAATTTATTTCTTCGCTATGGAAAAAATATGCCCAGTGGAGTGTTAACCTAATTAGTGCCCAAGGGGTACTAGTTAGCCCACAATGAGAGTAGCGTGCTGGAATATTCGAGGGTTCAACATGACCCTCAAATATCACGGGGTTCAGAATTTTATTTCTAATCATCATGTGGACGTTATTGGTTTATTGGAAACAAAGATGAATGTTGTTGGGATGGGTAATTTTCTACACCAAAAATTCCCTAAATGGTCAGCTTTTCATAACTTGGATGAATCAGAAGGAGGTAGAGTGGTTATCCTATGGAATGATGCTAGGGTGGATGCTTATTTACTTCACTGCACGCCTCAAGAGATCACTGTGAGTATCAGTTATAAGATTACCCATACTACCTATTCATTTACCTTTATCTATGCTTACAATTCGGTTATGGCTAGAAGAAGTTTATGGGAGGATATTCAGTCTTTATCATCATCAATTTCGGATCCGTGGATTCTTATGGGTGATTTCAATTCCTATTTACATATCAAGGACAAGTTTGGTGGTTCTGTGCCTTCCTCGTTTGAAATTAGGGACTTGTCGGCTCTATGTGAGGATATTGGGCTGGAGGACCTTCCTTATGTCGGATCAAGGTATACTTGGACAAATTCTAGAGTGTGGTTCAAACTTAATGGGGTTATGGGTAATGCAGCGTGGTTTTAATGCCCTACATAGGCTTCATTGAGTTTTTTCCCATTGGGAGCATTTCTGATCATAGTCATGTCATTTGGTCTGTGGTTGACAACAATGTAAGATATGTACATCCATTCAGGTCCCTTAATATTTGGTCTGAACATGATTCATTCCATAATATCATTCAAGAGGTTTGGGATCAGGAATTCTTGGGTTACCACCAGTTCACTTTTTGTCGTCGACTGAAGATGCTTAAGGGTTACTTGCGGAAACTCAACAAACAGGAATTCTCTCACATTTCTGAATAGGTCGAATAGGCGAACCAGGCTCTACTAAATGCACAATAGCTATTACTTGGCAACCCGACAGATCAATTTCTGATAGCACAATTTAAGGAGTGCAAAAGGTCGGCTTGGCAGTTGGAGGAAGTAGAATTGAAGTTCTATCAGCAACTTGCTAAAGGAAGGTATGTAGCTCTCTCTGACAAGAACACTCGTTACTTTTTCAACATTGTCAATCGTAACAAAAAGAGGAAATTTATCTCTTCTATCACTATGGAGGATGGTAGACTGACCAATACCCCAATGGCTCTTGCGGATGAATTTGTTAACTATTACAAGAAGCTTCTGGGGACTAGGGTTGAATGCAGAGGAATCAATGTGGACTTTGTCAGGGCTGGTCCTTTAGTGCCTCATGATATAATGGTGGATTTGGTTAGGGATGTAACTACCCAGGATATTAGACTTGCTCTATGGGATATTGGGGATTCCAAAGCTCTTGGGCCTGATGGTTACTCGGCATTATTTTTCAAAAAGGCATGGAATATAGTTGGGCGGAGTATGTGTGATGCAGTTATGGAATTCTTTAGTTCGGGAAAAATTCTTAAACAGATTAATCACTCTATTATTACCCTGGTGCCAAAGAATGCTCATGCTGATAGGGTGGGTGACAATCGACCAATATCTTGCTGTAATATGTTCTATAAGATCATCTCTAAAATTATGTCAGAAAGACTAAAACTGGTGGTCCCTTATTTGGTGGACAGGGCACAAACCGCATTCATCCATAACAGGCTCATGACTGATAATATCTTACTAGTTCAAGAACTGCTATGTATGTATAGCTGCAAAAGAGTTTCTCCGAGATGTACATTGAAGGTGGACCTCAGGAAAGCCTACGACTCTGTCAGTTGGGATTTCTTATTGGACCTACTTACTGAGCTTGGATTCCCCCATATTTTTGTGAATTGGATTAGGCAATGTGTGACCACTACCTCTTTCTCTGTTGCTATCAATGGAAATATGCATGGCTACTTTACTGGAGCTAAGGGCCTGCGACAATGAGATCCTCTCTCTCCACTTCTATTTGTCATATGTTTAGAATATTTCTCAAGGGTTGTCAAAGTTCATACACTTGGGACATCATTCTTGTACCACCCTAAGTTTAAGGCCTTAAAGGTTACCCACCTTGCCTTTACGGATGACCTCATGATGTTTGCTAGGGGTGACTGTTCTTCTATCCGCATTCTCTTTGACTGCCTAGAAGAATTCAAAAGTTGTTTAGGTCTTGAAATCAATAAGGACAAATCTAGTATTTATCTTGCGGGGATTGATCTGAATAATCAAGAAACAATTTTGGCTGACACTGGCATTCCTATTGGGGAGCTTCCTTTTCGCTACCTTGGCCTACCAATCATGAATGGAAGAATTAGACTAACTTTCTTTAAACCTTTGCTTGATTGTATTGGTTCCTTCATTGGGAGATGGTCTACTTACTCACTATCCTATACTGGGCGGCTACAGCTGATTCAATATGTGCTCCAAGGGGTCGAATGTTTTTGGCTGTCAATTCTTCCTACTCCATCTGCTATTATCTGTCAGCTGGAAAGGATGGCTCGGGACTTCCTATGGGACTCTAATAAACACCCGGTTGCCTGGAACAATGTTTGCCTTCCAAAGTCTGAGGGTGGTCTTGGGTTGAGGAACTTAAAAATTTGGAATGGTGCTCTTATGTCTAAAATCATTTGGGACATACAGGCGGAGAAGCAATCTTTGTGGGTTAAATGGATGGATTACTACTACTTGAAAGGGGGTTCTATTTGGGAAATTGAGGATCATAAGGAACATTCTCCCTTATTTCGTAAATTGCTGGCAATAAGAGACATAATTGTTGAGCGTGAAGGTCAGTCACACTATGCAGCTGATCTAATCCATTCTTAGGCCAACTGCAATACTTCTTTCACTTCTCTTGCCTACTACTATCTGAGATCTACTACACGCTTTGCGTATTATGCCAATACTATATGGAAGCAAGGTTTAACGCCCAAACACTCATTCATTCTTTGGTTATGTGCGAAGGGTAGGCTGAAGACCAAAAATGCACTTGGCTTCAGAGTTGATGATTTGACATGTCCTTTGTGTAAGTCTCAACTAGAAACGATGAATCATTTGTTCTTCAAATGCTTGGTGTCCACTACCATTTGGACAGATGTGAAAATTTGGTTATGTCTCCCACATTTTCTTAATTCAACAAAAGCTTGTGTCAGGTGGTATAAGTATGGCAACCGGGGTACCTCTTGGTTCTCTAAGGCCAGGTCTACTGCTCTTGTGGCTACATTTTACTACATCTGGACTGCCTGTAACAAGGTAATTTTTGAGGGTGTAGCCTGCCATCCGGAGGATATTGTGAAGAAGATTAAAACACATGTGTACACTGTAATTTTTGCGCTGTACCCTGATGTTCAAACTAGTATCGAAGCATGTAATGAGATCTCTAGTTTGTAGTCTACTTGACTGTAAACTAGTCAACCGTGTAAATTCTTATTGATTAATATTATACTATTTACATTTGCATAAAAAGAAACAAAAATTGAAAATACGTGTGAACATCGCGGGCTTTTGCCTAATGGGCCGCCATGCATGGGAATCAAAAAAGCTTTCAACCCTTGGGGAATGACTTTTGATAAAATGCTCACATTATAAGCATTGTCTGGATGTTCCACTAAATTTACACACAACTACGAGATAGAATTATATGTACAATCCATGGTTGAGCGCTTCCTTTAATGTGAATTCTTTTTTCATAAATGAATGAGTACATCGTGAGAATTAAGTTTAGGTGATTCATGGAAGATTCTGAATTCTATACACCTGCATTTGAAGATAAATTCAAAACTAGGCTACTGTCATATTATTTTTGGTTTCACCGTGCTTTGGGTTGCTGCAACAATCGAATCAGCTGTACTCCGTACGATATCATTGGTATGTCTCAAGTCCGAATCATATGATCAGGAACATCAATAATAAAGTCGTAACATTTATATACTGCCTTTGACACTGACTTGCAATATTGTCCCTAATCATTCCTTGTTATCAAATAGGGTAGGCATTGACTATTCTTATTTTTAGGGTTTACAGGAGAAGCTGTTTGTAGTTTGGTGGCCCTGCCCTTTATCATGTTCATTATCTGGACTTAGATTCCGATATGACCTATTTTGTGTTCTCGGCAGCAACATTTTAGGCAAAAATTTTAACAAATCCTCATATGTAAAAACTTGATAAAACCATACAAATCATTCCCCAATATGTAAGATTAATAGTCAGCACATCAACTTTGAGTGGTTTGCTAACCATTGAAATGATTGAGTATAGTATGGCTTCACCCAAAAAAAAAAAAAAAAAAAAGAATCGGTAGATATTTGAACGAAATCCATACTGGTATAACTATTAAATCTTCGGCTCCTATAAAGCTTATCATCCATTTCAAAACTCACAAGGAAATCCTAGCAAATTCTAAGAGTTTTTCAATCGCAGTCTTATGGAGTCCTTCTATAAACCCGACCTGATAAGTTTGTGTTGAGGATCAAGTAGTCCAACACTGCCATATCCTTTTAATCTAAAAGCAAGGAACTCCTTGCGGATTGTATCAATAGTAGGTCTACAAATTGAGAATACAACATCCTTGCACCCTGATATTTTTGCTTTTGATTTTACATCAATTTATCAAATCATGCTGCTTTTGTACTTGTCTTGTAGGGAATATTTATAATTTTCTTGTTTTTCATTATTTTATTTGGGAGACATGGAAATATTGCAATGATATCATTTATCGTGGTAGATCTTTTTCTCCATTCAAACTTCAGTATTTGATCTTTGGTTTTGTTGTAGATTTTTTAGTAGCTCACCCTATTGTAAGTGTTGGATCGATCAATTAATAGATATAATTATTGACTCCAGTAATTGTGATTAGACTAAGAGTGCAGTTACATTCTTTTAGTAGATTGAAACGTACTGATAAATTATTTTTATTGACAAAATAATTTATTGGAGCTTAGTCTAATTGTATCTGGTCAGGTCCCTTCAGTGGCTCCTAATTATGGGACAATAATAAATTATAATTTATTTATAATTTATTAATGAAAGTTGCAAGAAACCAAAAATCGTATTTGAGATGGAATAGGATAAGTGGAAATAGTTGTACCCAACTATACTTTTCTTATTCTATCAAGATTTGTATTTTGAATTAGAGTCTAATATACACATTGGGATATAACTCTATTTTTGATATACGTGAGAAACATCGTTGTTGTTCTCTGAGTTTTTTTTCTCAGTTTTTGTATGAGTCCACCCTCAACAAAGAGAGAAACAAAACACGATTAACAAATTTTTGGTCCAAGGAGATTACATTGAAGAAGGTTTGGGGATCTAGAGCATTACCAGAAGGCCAAAAACTTCAAGAATCGTATTGGTGGAGACGATATGTACAAAGGTATGATCCGTTTTCACGTATTCCAATGTTTAATCTGGTTGACACATAAGCATGTTGATCTTATTAACTAACAATTGGTATTAGAGCTAGGTTTTGATATGTGTTAATGTTAAATATTTTATGCATATATTTAGTTGAGTAGTGTAGGAATAATTCATTTATGTTCATGGTGAATGATTTGATTAAATCGGTTCAAAATAATTTTATGGCCATAGTTTTTTATTTGGTAAATATGTATAAGTATTGTCGAGTCTTGTAACAAAAAGGGCAGATTACGTCTCCATGTTTCCCTTTTGATTTATTTTTTTTATGTTGTTATTATAAAAAAAAATAAGTGTGAAATGGTTAATTTTAATTAACCTTTGGCCTCCCCTATTAGCCCATTAGTAAAATTAACGCTTGCTTCATGCCATTTTAAATGGTCTCCCTATTGGAATGTTACATTTTATTGGTTACTAGATTCGGCATCAAAATTTTAATTATTATTATTTTTTAGTTTTTTAGGAAGGTTACATTCATAATTACCCTATAGGTGATGTCATTGGATTGGAAAATTTATATTATTATTATAATAATAATAATAATAATAATAATAATAATAATAATAATAATAATAATAATAATAATAAATTTTGAATATAGGGGTTACACTTAAATCAAAGACATTGTAAGGACTTCCTATAGAATATCCAAATAATGTCTATGATGGCCAAAATATTAATAACACCTAAACTAATATTGCATTTAGATGCAAGATATAATAATTTTACTGGAATGATCCAGGCCTAACTATAAGTTATATTGTTATCTCCTATAGAGGTGCATATTACTTTGGGGTTTTTAGGTTGTGGATCTTGACCTAACTATAAGTTACATTGTTATCTCCTATAGAGGTACATGTTACTATAGAGTTTTAGGTTGTCATATTTTGATAGTAGTTTCTATTACTACTTAAAATATTATCATATTGATCATGCATCATACCATTTTATATTGATCATGCATCATGATATGATGAATGGCTCATATGTTTTATTTTATTTAATTTCAGAAAAATGACTTCCAACATTTTATCCCAAATTTTAACAAAGAACCAACTGGTTGGAGAAAATTTTTTTGATTGGAAAAGAAACCTCATAATCGTACTCACTGTTGAGAAACACAAATACGTGCTAACTGAACCGTGTCCTGCTAAGCCTACTGATCAGTCCACACATGAACAAAAGGAGGCTTATGATAAGTGGTTGAGTTCTGACGAGATAGCTCGCTGCTACATTTTGGGATCTATCTCAAATGTGTTGCAGCAGAAACATAAGAATATGACAACCACTACAGACATCATGAGAAGCCTCCAGCAAATGTTGAGCACAATGGACATCAGGCCCGTCAAGCAGTAATGAGACACATAATGAATATGCGCATAAAACCTGGAATGCCCGTGCGGGATCATATGTTAGAATTGATCACTCAATTTAACGTGGTAGAGGTCTTACGGGCAGAAATTAAGCCTGAGACTCTGGTTGACATGGCTCTAGAAACTCCCCTAGAGATGTTCTCACAGTTCAAAGTTAACTATAACATGAACAAGATGGATATGTCTCTTACAGAGTTAATAAAGGAGCTTGAGAGTGCCGAGGCTACCCTAAAAGTGGGAAGTGACAACGCTTTTGTTCTATCTCATACTAGATCTTCCTCTTCCAAGCCTAAGGGCAAAGGAAAAAATAAGAGGAAGCAGAATAATAATAATAATAAAGGGCCTAAGCAGTAGGTTAAGAAAGCAAGAGTGGAAGAAAAGCCCAAAGGTAAATGTTTCCACTACAAGCAAATGGGACATTAGAAGACACAGTGCCTAGATTACTTAGCTAAACGCAAGCAAGGTACTGGTGAGTTATCCTACATTGAAACTTGTTTTGTGATTGATTCTACAAATACTTTGATAGTAGATTCTGGAGCCACTAACCATGTTTGCAATTCATTGCAGGGGTTCCAAGTAACTAGACATCTCAATGAATGAGAGCATACTCTAAGGGTTGGCACAAGATCAGTGATATCTGCAAGAGCTATTGGAGATGTTTATCTTTATTTTGATAATAAACATTTGGTTTTGAAAGATTGTTATTATGTTCCCGACATTTATCGAAATTTGATTTTGGTTTCTTTGTTATTCAAACAAAAATATTCTGTTAAATTTTATAAATTTTCAGTAGAGATATTTTTGAATAACTCTTTGATATGTCGTGGATATTTAAATAATGATTTGTATGTTTTGAAACCTACCAACAGTTCATTATATCATACTGAAACTAATAAATGCATTAAGTTATCTCCTACTAATGAGACTCTCTTATGGCATCTTAGACTTTGTCATATTAATCTAATTAGGATTCAAAGACTTGTAGAAGAAGGTCCTTTAAGTGACTTAAAGGTGGAGCCTTTTCAAGTTTGCGAATCTTGTTTAGAAGGTAAAATGACCAAAAGATCATTTCCTTCCAAAGGAAATAGAGCAAAAGAAGTCTTAGAATTAGTGCACTCTGACGTATATAGACCAATTAGTGTCCAAACTAGAGGTGGGTATGAGTATTTCATTACTTTTATAGATGATTACTTAAGATATGGATATGTTTACCTAATGACTCGTAAGTCTAATGCCTTAGAAAAATTCAAAGAATTTAAGGCTGAGATTGAGAAGCAGTTACGAAAGAACATTAAGACATTTTGATCCGATCGAGGTGGAGAATATCTATTCCATGACTTTAGATCATACATGTCAGAAAATGGGATTTTATCCCAACTAAGTGCACCTGGCACTCCTCAACAAAATGGAGTTGTAGAAAGGAGAAATAGGACCTTGTTAGACATGGTCAGAACAATGCTAGGCTTCTCTACACTCAGCACATCCTTTTGGGGGTATACTATACAAATTGCGGCATATATATTGAATAGGGTTCCATCAAAGTCTATCCCTAAGACTCCATTGGAATTGTGGAATGGGCGGAAGCCTAGTTTGACATACATCTGGATTTGAGGTTGTCCTGCATATGTGCTAAAGGGAAAGATGGATAAAATGGAATCACGATTAAATTTATGTTTGTTTGTTGGGTATCCAAAGGGAATAAGGGGATACTACTTCTATAGTCATCAAGATAAAAAAATATTTGTAAGCACAAATGTAATTTTCTTAGAGGACAAGTACATCGAAGAACGAGGATCTAAGAGTAGGGTTATTTTGGAAGAAACCAAGGGAGATAATCCCAAGCAAATGGTTACAGAAACCAATACTCAAGATTCACGTGGAGGATTCGTATCTATGCCACTTAGCATGCCAGATTCTAGTGGGAGCGAAATAGATGTTACACCTTCTATAATTTATTTATAATTTATTAATGAAAGTTGCATGAAACCAAAAATCGTATTTAAGATGGAATAGGATAAGTGGAAATAGTTGTACCCAACTATACTTTTCTTATTCTATCAGGATTCGTATTTTGAGGTAGAGTCTAAAATACACATTGGGATATAACTCTATTTTCAATATACGTGAGAAACATTGTTGTTGTTCTCTGAGTTTTTTCTCTCAGTTTTTGTGTGAGTCCATCCTCAACAAAGAGAGAAGCAAAATACGATTAGCAATTTTTTGGTCCAAGGAGATTACATTGAAGAAGGCTTAGGGGTCTAGAGCATTACCAGAAGGCTAAAGACTTCAAGAATCGTATTGGTGGAGTCGATATCTACAAAGGTATGATCCATTTTCACGTATTCTCAAGGTTTAATCTGGTTGACACATAAGCTTGCCGATCCTATTGACTAACAGTAAGACCGTTAGGTGTCCAGATTTGACACTCAACTACTTGGAGCACTTATGCTCCCCCAAAAATCGACCCAGATTGCTGGTTGAGTTCCTCTAAACCAAGAGTAATACTTAGTGTTGACGGGGTTTGCTTTTTCAGAAAATATTGGTCATGCTATAGAGTAAAAAACTGGGGCTTTAGTAGTTCATCATGGATTCAAGTGGTGTTACTGGCTTAATATTTCCATCATTATTGTTCAATCTAATTCACAAGTATAGGTTTTTTAATTGAATGATATACTATCTAAATCACGAATTAGTCATGACTCCTATATGTATATTGTTCTCTTTCGGTGAAGTTTTGTCATGTATCTTTTTAATCTTATCCTTAGTGAAGGAAAGAGATTTCTAACTGCTTTACCAACTTTGCTTGTTCTTCTCATGGATGTACGACATTTGATTCCATTTCTTCACTTTCTTAGGAAGCTAGAGGTTTATGTAATCTAGATAGATGGCATATTCCTTCCTTACATGTAAGACATTCTATGTCAAGATGAGCGGTTTTCTCTTGCACGGATAGTTGACATAAAAAAATAGCTATGGCCTTTTAGAAAACAAAAAAAAATAGTAAATTTATCAAATAAATTCTGATGTGGATCATCCTCAGCATGAAGGCCAGTTCCAAGAAGGTAAAAGGAAGACCAAATCACAACTCATTGCTCCTTGGATGAGATTAATATTCAAGAGGATTCCTAGGCGATTGCAACCTAACAAAACTAACAAGCCAAGAGATAAGAAGTTTTTAAAGAATTGGATGGTGAAAGGATGCCTAGAGGGAGCTGAAAATATTCAGCAACTCATATGGTGGGCCAAGAGCACTCGGTGCAATGCAATGGAGATCAGGGAGAACAAGTTTAGGGGAGTGCAAACAAGGGATGAATGGCTAGGTACATGGGCATGCGATAAGCAGTGCATTTTGCAGGAAGCAGCACAACTTCTAGTAGTCATGCTCAAGCAGCACTGCTTGTTGCATGACCCTACAGCATGCCCGTGTACTAACATTTTGGGGGTTTCAGGTTTCAAGATATTAATTTCTCTAACATCCTTGAATTTATTTCATTTATTTTAATAAAATTTCACCACCGTTTTGGTGTTGTAAAAAAATTTGTTGGATTTTACATTAGTGAGTCACAGAATAAAAAACAATTGCACAATCTGTTAGTTTAACGCTTCATATATGTAAATATATATATACATAAATAAACATGTATAGATGTGTATATCTGTACACATATACATATACATATACATATATGCATATGCATTTATCTGCAACCATACATACATACATATATATATATATATGTAGTTATATATATATATATATATATAACTACATATATATATATAGATACCCAACACACAAATCACATATATATAAATATATGTATGTATATATGTTTGAATATATATATATATATGTATATATATGTACACATATATAAATTAGGGACTAATTTGTAGAATTTTTTGGGATCATATTTTAAATATTCTAAAATTTAGTGATCAAATTGTAAATTTTTCATGGGTCATATTATAAAAAATCAAAATTAGGGACTAATTTACAAAATTTGGGGGGGGGTCATATTATAAATATTCAAATATTTAGGGACCAATTTGCAAAATTTTTACAAGTCAAATTATAATATTCAAAAAAATTAAGGGCTATTTGTAAATTTTTTTATGATCATATGGTAAACAAGAATTTTCAAAGATAGATATTTCAAATTAATGATCTAATTGTTATATTTGTTAAAATTACTAAAATAAAATATAATATGACTGCATTTGAAGGTAATAACATATGTTTTGCTACATAATCTAGTATAATATCTGTAAAAATACCAAAAATATAATGTATTCACGAAGTTAAGCGTATCATATTAACAATCCAATAGTTAAATTTGTTAAAAAAAATATTTAGACCAAATTCAAAATTAATTAGATATATTTTACCACATAATGTAATATAGTCTCTATAAAAATGCCCAAAACCTAATGCATTTAAAAAGAAACAAGTTTCGAATTAACAATCCAACCCCTAGATTTGTTAGAATTTCTGAGAATTTATTATGACCAAATTTAAAGCTAGTCGGATATATTTTGTCATATAATCTAGTATAATCTATCTAAAATTGTCCAAAACCTAACGGAAATATTTGTTATGGCCAAAATTTTAAATTTCTAAAAAACATATTATGACCAAATTTAAAGGTAATCGGATATATTTTACCATATAATCTCTATAAAAATGCCCAAAACCTAACGTATTTACAAATATACGCATATCAAATTACTGATCTTTCCCTTAGATTTATTTAAATTGTTATAAAAAGTATTATGACGAAATTTGATTGAAATTGGATATATTTTTCCATGTAATCTATCATAATCTCTTTAGAAATGCCCAAAATTGAATGCATTTACAAATATACGCGAATCAAATTAACGATCCAACCATTAGATTTGTTAAAATTATTTAAAACAAAGTATTATGACCAAATTTGCTGGTAATCGGATAAATTTTACCAAAGAATCTAGCATAATCTCTTTAAAAATGCCCAAAACCTAACGTATTTAAAAAGATACAAGTTTCAAATTAATGATCCGACAGTTTGATTTTTTAAAACTGATCAAAAAAATATTCTGGCCATATTTGAAAATAATCAGATATATTTTGACACATAATCGTGCATAATCGCTATAAAACTGCCCAAAACCTAACGGATCTATTTGTAACGACCAAATCTCTAAATTTCTAAAAGACATAATATGACCAAATTTAAAGGTAATCGGATATATTTTGTCGCTTAATTAGACCTAATCTCTATAAAAATGCCAAAAAACCTAACTCATTTACAGAGATACGTGTACTAAATTAGTGATCTAACTGAAAGATTTGTTGAAATTGTTATAAAAAATAATATGATGAAATTTGAATGTCAACGGGTATATATTTTTCCATATAATCCAGCACAATCTCTATAAAAATGCCTAAAACTTAAATCATTTACAAATGTACGTATATCGAATTAACAATCCAACTGTTAGATTTATTAAAATTACTAAAAAAAATTACAACCAAATTTGAAAGTAATTAGATATATTTTGCTAAATAATCTAGCATAATTTTTATTAAAAATGCCCACAACCTAACATATTTACAAGTATTTAAAACTTAGGGACTAATTTATAATTTTTTTAATTATATTTTAAATATTCTAAAACATCAGGGTTAATTTGTAAATTTTTATGTACTATTTTATAATTTTATAAATTTAAGGTCCAATTTGTAAATTTTTTTTGGAATCATATTGTAATTATTTTAAAATTTTTGGTCCAATTTACAAAATTTTTGAGGTCATTTTGTAATTACACAAAATCTAAAGATCAATTTACAAAAATTTTGGGTTCATGTTGTAAATAATTAAAAATTGAAAGACTGGTAGTAGCTTGGAAATGTGAATTTTGTTGTTAAAAGTATAGTTAATAGTAATCAAAGTTAATATTTTTTATTGCGAAATGAATTTTTGCTATTGATGATACATCGTTTGCGAGGAAACTTAAATTTTCCTCGCTAATACACTGATTTCCTATCTAAAGCCATCACTTTTAGCTAAGAAATAAAAAATTTGTCACCAAAGGTCTTAATCAATAAAAAAAAATTTCCTCGCTAAATGGTACTTTTAGCGACAAATTTTTTTTCATAGCTAAAGTTTTGTTGCCAATGTATCAATTTCCTGAAGTATCAGTTTGGCATCCAAATTTTGCAAAGATAATCTTGTGAAATCTAACTAGATTAATGGACTTGCAAAGACTTAACTTTGTACAATGAGAAGTCTAAAAACATATATGAAGATTCGAAGGCATCTGCCAACCAATGATATTGATAGTATCACACCTCAAAAATCATAATGGTGATATTCTTCTCTTTGTCTTGCATGTCCACTAAAAAAATAAATTAGCTTAATTGATTTAGTTCAAAAAGTATAATTAAGAGAAAACATTTTTGGTTCTCTGTTCTATTGCGAGTTAAAATGTCTAACGTTTTGGCAATAGAGTTACGTTTTTGGTCACAAATGTTAGGAAACTATATAATCATGTTGCTTGAAAAAAATCTATTAAGTCTTCTTCTTTACAGCACTGCGCTTTTTTAGTTGAAATAGGAATACTTTTCCGAAACTAATAATTCCTCCTCCAAATGAAAGAGTGCCTTTGAATAGAACTAGAGTTGCGAATTAATCAAAGGACAGTAGGGTAAATACCAAATAGATCACCAAAATAATAATAAAAAAAATAATTTGAACGCACTATATGAAGTTAAATTCTTTTTCCAATGCATTTATTTATAAAAAAATTGAATGAAGCAGTGTTATTATTGTTATGATTATTTTTGGCAACAGTCTATTGATTAGTTGCATCTAATGCTTTGAACCATCAAATGCAGCCAGCACACCTACCGGCGAGGCAAAAACACAACTTGGCCTTGCAATCCTAATAGTAGGCTATACAATCAATATAAACATTGCATTTGGAAGGAAGATTTGCCGCTATTTCAACTTCGGTGACTTCTTCAGCAAATGTAGCTCCTGTAAAATGAGGACTAGCCAAATAAAATTAGTAAATAAGGTGCTCATAGGAATATTATTTTTGTAGTGCTCCTTTGCTCTGTTGCATGCAGAATAATTAGTCACCAAATATTATGCCACACCTAAATTTATTTTTTTATTTCAACTGAGGCAGGTGAGGGTTAAAAATTCGTTGCGGTGTCTATGGAGAAAAGTTAACCTACAGAATAGTTTCATGAAATAGTGAAGAAGAAACAAGAAACTTTGCTGCATTTGCCAATTTTAGGGTGGCTTTTTACTAGAGCTTTCATTGGGGACTTCTTCTTGTTATTAAAAATCGGACTAGACATGAGAAAATATTGTTGGACTAATGGTATGTTTCTTTTTTCTTTATTAAAGTTAAACCCCCAAGAGTTGCCAAATTTGTTATAATAAATAAAGAAGTTTACCATGTGTTGAAAAATAAAGAAATAGCTATATTTGGAAACTCTGCACTATTTGTCTTGTAACAATAGTATGGTTAAATTTTAAAAATAAAATAGAAAAAGGAAAGTCCTGCACTGGGTTTATCTTGCACGAAGAATTACTCAAAAAGGAAATGAATAAGTCATTAACAAAAATTAGAAAATCGCAGCATAGTTGAAGACAAACATATCTGATAGGAGAACCAAAGAAAGAAAAAAGATTAGTGCAATCTTAATTTGTACTCCCTTCATTTTGTCTTGTTGTTCTTCACCGTATAAGAAAAAGAGTACGATATCCAATTTATAGTGTGGTGATGAATCAAAAGCATTATCTCTATAAGCATGAATTTAGATAATGATGAATTTCAGTTATATTTGACTCTTTTTTCTTTATTGCTTGCGCTTGCTAAGGAAAATGTGTGATATAGAAAAATTCTGTGACGAAAAATTTGGAGCCAGTTTAGGCTTGTCAATGTTGGGATATATGCCCTCTTAGACTAGGTTTCTGATATAATTTTGACTTGTATTAATGAAAGTATTTTTCTATGAAATTATTTGTGAAATCTTCTTTATATTTGTGCACAATTTTCATTGGAAAAGACTCATTGTGTTTAAATAAGTAGTTCATATGAATAAAGATCTTTCACAGTGAGGTATGGACTATGGGATACACAACACATAAACTACAGTTCTTACCCAAATGATGAGATTCGGATTCTCATCATGGCAAGATTATTGTGTTATGAATTCTAAATAGGGAATGGCTTACCTTTAGCAAATAAGTAGTCTTCTCGTTTCATAACACAACCGTATTTTGAATACGTAGAACAAGACCTATAGTAGTGGTTTCTAAAAGTACTATGTGATAGAAACCTAGACTACTACGGCTTCATCGTGGACTTGTTCTCTATAGTTTGAGTATATTTTGGTGGCTAACAAAGCTAGAAGCGTATGCTTTGATATACTATAGTTGAGGTTCTTTAGAAGGACTAATATAATTGTATATTGGGTATATGTAACTAGTTAGTCAAGACAGACTTGTACAAATAGTGTCTACACTATATCGCCCTTTGTGGTTGTCCGAATGATCTAATTATCTAGGGCCATAGGGAACATGACTTTGATATTTGCTTTAGGATAGCTCTCTTGGAAGGCGAAAATATTCCAAGAAGTCATGAATCATTGGACTAGAAGCCTAAGGATGGTAGATGTCTTTTAGAGAGGTGTTAGTATACTCTTTTCTCTCTAAATGCATAGTCATGTGTAGAGGGGTATTTTAGTCAATTCACCTATAGGTTGAAGACATAGCTTACGCAACATTGTCTTTAGGGTCAATATTTCTTTATGGTGATTTTCGAAAGCATTTAAAATGTAAAATACAGCTATTTATATAGTATGGGTATTTTGGTCATTTTAGTAACCAAGGCAATATGTCTTTTTGGTCCTCTGTATAGCCCATAAATCCTAATTATTTTTAGGTTGAGGAAATGGTCTTAATAAAAAAGGGTTTTATTTTATTCTGGAAGTCATATTTGTTTTTGGATTGGAATAATATAAAGGAATGAGAGAAATTGAATGTATTATCTAGTTTAATTGGTTAATTAATTATTCAGGGTCTAAGCCCAAATTGAATAATTAAAAAATTAACCTGGGCCTAAAATAGTTAATAAAAGGCTTTAATAATTATTTTATTTCATTTGGGATCATTAATTATTTATTAGGTTATTTTAATAGACCTGAGAAATAAATGATTAATGGTTATTAATTTAGGCTCATTGGGTCCAAGAAAAATAATAAATTATTTTTTGCCCAATATCTTGGACTAAAAGGTTTTTTTTTTTAATTCATGGAATAGAAGAGTTTAGGCTAAGCCAAATCTCTTTGTTGATAGCCTCCGGATGTTTTGAAATATTAAAATACCGGGGTTTGGTTATCAGGATAGGTGAAGTCATGTGTTTTGTTGAAACATACAGTAGACTCACGAGGGGAAAAAAAAAGAGCATTTCTCTACTAAGCTTCTTTCTCATTTTCCCCCTTTTTTCCTTGTGACTTCTTGATTTTGCTAATCAATAGCTAAGGATTAAGAAGTGTCTTTCCTCACCTAAGTTGTTTCACCAAGAAGTCAAGAAGCCGGAGGAGTAGGCGGATTACTAGTTTTCAACCGGAAGCTTTAACAAGTGAAGAAGCCGTCACTCTTATCCCATCATCTTCTTCTCGGCCAAGCAATCCAAAGACACAGAGAGGTATTGTTTTTTTATCTTTCGCTACGTAGTGTGGTTGTTTTTCCCATTCAGTTTTCTTTTATGCACGGCTTCTGTTTGTTTTTCATAGTATCAAGTGGTATAAGAGTGTGTTTCTTTGAAAGGCTTAGGATTAATGCATGTAAGTTAATAAAATTGGCAAGACTATTTTTAATGAATGCTATGAGATCCTTTGTTGTTTTGGTATGGTTTGTTTGTTTGTGAACGTCATGGTTGAGGTAAAGGAAACAATGTAAAAAATTTTAATGCTTTATTTAGCTATCATGTAAACCCGATTTGAAAGGGTTTAGGTGGATGTGGTAATTATTTTTGACGCAAAATGTAACAAGACGTCGCCTTGGATCGATCACGAAGAAGCTGTAGAAGTCTGGAGGAATTTGCAGACGAAAATAACGAAAAAAAAAAAGAGGAAGATGATCGAGCCGCCCTGGGCCAACTGTCAGTCGAGCCGAGCTGCGGCTCAGTCTGCCTAGAACCGAGGTAGATGCCTAGGCCAGCTGCGGCTTCAAGCCGCAACCGAGCCGAGGCGCGCCTCAACTCGATCGCGCGAGGAAGGATGCGGAGAGCATCCATTGCATCCTACCCAGGATGCTTCCCAGGACATTCGTAGGTCGCGGCACCCGCCACAGTCCATGGCCCATGTGATCCTATGCAGTACGTGCACAAAACCAAAATATATATATATTTTTTTATTTTTTGTCCCATACCAGACGAAGTTATTATTTTGCAATAGTTAATATTCTTTGAATATTTTGCATGAAAAATAATAGTAAAGGAATTTTAGGATGAAACAAGATTATTAATTAATTTAATTAATGTGTTTAATTCTATTATTTGGACACTTTGGATTAAAAATAGAAAAGTATGAAAACGTTTATAGTTTTCTAACATACTATTTATTTTAATTCATATGTGCACATTTTCTCAAAGACCAAAGTCTTAGGAAAATTTTATTTGACATGGAAAAATATTTTTCTTTAATTAAATGGTTATTTTAACTTAAACAAAAATTAATCCTCGGTTGTTTTCTTAAAAATTTTTTATCCTTAACATAGAAAATATTTTGGATTGAGAAATTTTTATAAGTTAAAATGGAAAGCCATTTTAATTCATTTTAGCAAAGGAAAAATTATTTTTTGTCAAATAAAACCATGAGATCAAAATCTCTAGGAAATTTTAATTGGAAAAATTTTGAAATTATTGAAATTCTTAACTTAAATAAAATTAATCCATAAGGAAAAATTTCTCAAAGGATATAAACCTTGACATAGAAATTTTTATAGATTTAGACATTTTATTTTAAGTTAAAAGAGGCCTTAATTGAAAATTTTCAAATGATATTTTTTCGAGAGAAACCGTTATTTAAAAAACTGAGAGAGGGGTTCCAATGGCCCCGCGGCTTCCTTGAAAATCCTCATTAGAGATCGTGGGTCTCCTCGCACACCCTGGGAGTGAACCCGTATAGGATAGAGATGCCACAAGGATCTAGAACTAATGGAAAGATGTAATTAATAACCCGGGATACGTACTATGTGTCCATAGAAAATGAGAAGAAATGCCCATCCCCTCAATGGAGTTATCTTCTAGATCTTTATCTAGAAGAGAAATTAATTTGTGATGGCTAATACACTTAGCTTAGGAAACTGTTAATCTTTCTAAGAAGCTATGCCAGTTTTTCTAAGAGCCAAATTAATTATGTTAAAGATAATAGTAATGGGGTTAGCTATTATCAGTTTAATATGAGGATAAAGTGCACAAAATTATTTTGTTTTCACAATTCTAATAATTTCTTTTATTTTTGAAATTTCAAAAATGGTTGGTGGAGGTTTTTTTAGTCCCTTAGCCATTATTCTCCACAAGAATAAGGTAATGGGTCCAAATTATGTGGACTGAAAAAGAAACTTAGACATAATACTCACAACCGAGGAGTATAAGTATGTCCTTTACGAGACCAACCCAATGATCGAGGAAGGTTCCACTACTGAGGAGTGTGAGTCTGAAAAAGCATAGAAGAAGGCTGATGAGATGGTACAATGCTATATGCTAGCCTCCTTGTCGAATGTGCTCCAATCCAAACATGAACACATGGTAACTGCATACGACATAAGTAGGTTATTGGCCACAATATTCATGGACAAGAGCTGGCCCACAAGGCAAGAGGCTTTTCAAACAATAATAAACACCAAGATGGCTAATGAAGCATAAGTCAGAGATTATATACTCAAGATAATTGCTACTTTCGAGGAAGCAGAAGTCTTGGGGGTGTCATTAACCCTAAGAGCTAAGTGAACATGGTTCTTGAATCTCTGCCGGACTCATTTACTCAGTTCAAGTTGAATTACAATATGGAGAAGTTAAACATGAGTTTAATGGAGTTGATGAAGGAGCTCCAGGTGGCAGAAATGGTCATAAAACCACAAGCTAGGGTTATGATGGCTTCTTCTTCAAGAACTGGGCCCAAGCCCAGAACGTTCAAGAAGAAGAAGGGGAATGCAGTGCATCAGCCTAAGTCCCAGCCCAAAGACAAATCCAAGGGCAAATGCTTCAAATGTAGGAAGAAGGAACACTAGAAAACATAGTGTCCAGATCTTCAGGCCAAGAAAAACTCTAAAGGTAATGTTTTCTATCTAGAGTCTATATCAATGTTGGATCAACTTTGACTTGGATTGTTGATTTAGAAGCCACTGATCATATCTGTGACTTCTTGCAGGGGTTTAGAAAAATTAAAAGACTCAAGAAGGGCGAACATGGACTACGCATGGGAAATAGAGCACAAGTTTAGGCTGTTGCAATGGGAGAACTGGAACTCACTTATAACTGTAATAGAATAGTTATTTTGAAGAATGTTTTATTTGTTCCTAGTTTTAGACAGAATTTGGTTTCAGTTGCAAAACTACTAAATCAATGATATTCTATTTCTTTCCATTCTGGTATAACTATAAGTAGAAATAGAGAAGTAATGTGTACTGGGCACATGTATGAAAATCTATTCTACATTAATCCTATTAATAATCAATTGAATAACGGTCAGACTGAACCTTTAAATAGGAAGAGAAAGACTAACGTTAATGACTCATATCTTTTGCATCTAAGGTTGGGCCACATTAACTCAATCAGGATTCAGAGGTTAATCAATGATGGGCCTTTTGGCACATTAAGATTGGAAAGTTGGCCTCAGTATAAATCCTATTTTATAGAAAAAATGACCAAAAGGTCATTTACCCAAAAGGCAGATAAAGCCAGGAAAGCAGTGAGTCTTGTTCACACTGATGTGTGTGGTCCTTTGTCTATACCAGCAAGAGGGGGGTTTGAGTACTTCATCACTTTCATAGATTATTGTACATGGTATGGTTATGTTTACCTGATGAGATGCAAGTCTAACTCTTTTGACAAGTTTAAAGAGTTTAAGGCTAAAGTAGAGTATCGGATAGGTAAACTAATCAAGACCTTACGATCAGATCGTGGTGGAGAATACCTCCTTGGTGAATTCAATGATTATATGGTACATCAAGGGATAGTATCCCAACTCTCTGTGTTGGGAACACCCTAGCAGAATGGAGTAGCTGAGAGAAGGAACAGAACATTGATGGAAATGATCCAAAGTATGATGTCTCATACTACTCTTCCAGTGTCTTTTTAGGGATATGCCCTAGAAACAGTGGCACATGTTCTGAACTTAGTGCCTTCTAAGTTAGTACCTAGAACACCTTATGAGATGTGGACTGGGCATAAGCCAAGTCTAAATTATCTCAAAATATGGGGTTGTCCAGCTTATGTACTGATCAAATGAGATAAGTTAGAAACAAGATTAGAATTATATTATTTTGTTGGGCCTCCAAAAGGTACAAAGGGTGGTTACTTTTATCATCTCAAGGAGCAAAAAGTACTTGTTAGTACTAATGATAGATACTTGGAAGATGATCAAAGTACATCCACTAAAAAATCGACAAGGTTGGATCTTGAAGAGAAGTTATTTTCTGAATCAACTTCTTCTAACCCGATTATAGAACAAGAAGAGGCACAGCCTCTGGAACCTATACAAATAGAGCCTCGACATAGTGGAAGGATATCTAGGGTTCCAGAAAGATGGACAGGAGAGGCTCTTGACCTAGTCTCCGACCAACAGGAACAAGATCTCACTAGATACAAGGAGGCTATTGCTGATGCCGATGCAAACCTACGGCATGAAGCAATGAAAGGCGAGGTTGAGTCTTTATACTTCAATCAAGTTTGGGATCTTGTAGCTTCACCTGAAGGGATAAAACGCATTAGGTGCAAGTAGGTGTACAAGAGGAAGAGGGTGGCGGATAGGAAGGTGGAAACCTTCAAAGCTAGGCTTGCGACGAAAGAGTATACTCAGAAAGAAGGAATCGATTATGAGGAAACCTTTTTCCCGGTATCCATGCTTAAGTCCATCCGTACACTACAAGAAAACTATGAATCTACTATGGATTTTTGCCACGAAACAGCAAAAAACAAGCAACGTTCTAGGAAAAAAAGACCATAGAAAATCTATGGCTATATGCCACGGAATTGCGATGGAAATAGTAGAAAGTAGTGATAAAAACATATTCCTGCGCAAATCGGTAGCGAAAAAAGGCGCAAAAAAATTATGCCAAACATTAGTCACCGATTTGCGATAGAACAATTTCTGTGGCAAACTTACACGAAACATTAGCTATGGATTTGCTACAGAATCAAAAAAATTGTCACTTATTTCGTGGCAGATTGCCACGGAATTTTTTCCTTTTTTTTTGTTCTAATTTATTATTTATATTGGTTCGTAATAATTTTTGTTCCATACCTTTTAAATAATAATGACAAAATGTTTTGTAAGGATTTTGATTAATTTATTTTCTAATGCATTCATTCTTGAAATGGAATTGAAAATAAGATGTATTATTTTTTAGTATCAAAATATATGTTTGGATTAAATTAAAAAATTTTAAATAAACGATATAAATTTTTTTTTATTTCGACTATAAAAGACATTGAAAATTGTTTTGAAAACCTATATTACCATTGACAGTATCTAGAAAAGTATATTATGCAAAGTAGTGATAAAAATGAAGGTGTTAAATTTTTGTTATGTGTTCCGTGGCAATCTACCACGGAATCACAAAACTACCATTTATCCCATGGTAATTTCATGACAGATTGCCAGGGATTAGCCATGGAATTTTTTTTCTTTTTTTTCTAATTTAAAAATTATTTAGGTTTGTAATAATTTTTGTTCCAAACCATTTAAATAACAACGGCGTAATGTTTTGTAAGTATCTTAATTTATTTATTATCTAATGCATTCAATCTTGAAATTGAATTGAAATTAAGATGAATTATTTTTGAGTATCGAAATACATGTTTGTATTAAATTTAAAAAAATTTAGTTAACCGATATAAATTTTTTCTACAAAAAAAGCCATTGAAAATTGTTGTGAAAAACTATATTATCATGTAGGGTATCTAGAAAAGTATGTTATGTAAGATAGTGATAAAAAAAAAAAAAAGATTTTAATTTTTGTTATGTGTTTGATTGCCATGGATTTGCTACGGAATCAAAAAATTGTCACTTATTCCATGGAAATTCCATGGCAAATTGGCACGGATATGCCACGGAATTTCCCCCCTTTTTTTGTTTAAATTTACTAATTATATTAGTTTGTAATAATTTTTGTTCTATACCTTTTAAATAAAAATGACAAAATGTTTTGTAAATAGCTTGATTTATTAATTTTCTAATGCATTCATTCTTGAAATGGAATTGAAAATAACATGTATTACTTTTGAGTATTGAAATATATGTTTGTAATAAATTAAAAAATTTTAAATAAACGATATAATTTTTTATATTTCGACTATAAAAGCTAATGAAAATAATTGTGAAGAACTATATTATCATTGAGAGTATCTAGAAAAGTATGTTACACAAAGTAGTGATAAAAAAGAAGGTGATAAATTTTTGTTATGTGTTCCGCTGCAAATTTGCGGCAATCTGCCACGGATTTGTCACGGTATCACAAAATTACTACATATTCCGTGGCAATTCAGTGGCAAATTGCCATGGATTTGCCACGGAAATTATTTCTTTTTTTTTTCTAATTTATTAATTATATTGGTTTGTAATAATTTTTGTTCCATACATTTTAAATATCAATGACGTAATGTTTTGTAAGTATCTTAATTTATTTCTTGTCTAATGCGTTCATTCTTGAAATTGAATTGAAATTAATTTTTATTATTTTTTAGTATTAAAATATATTTTTGTATATAATTAAAAATTTTTGGTTAACCGATATACTATTTTTCAACAAAAAATGCCATTAAAAATGGTGGTAAAGAACAATATTATCATTGAGAGTATCTAGAAAAGTATGTCAAGTAAAGTAGTGATAAAGGGGGGGGGGGGGGTTAACTTTTTGTTATATGTTCCGTAGCAAATCCGTGGCAGATACATTTATTCCATGATAATTTCGTGACAGATTGCCACGGTTTACCATGGAATTTTTCATTTTTATCTAATTTATTAATTAAATTGGTTTGTAATAATTTTTGTTCCATACCTTTTAAATAATAATGATGTAATGTTCTGTAAGTATCCTAATTTATTTATTATCTAATGCGTTCATTCTTAAAATTGAATAGAAATTAAGATATATTATCTTTTAGTATTGAAATATATGTTTGTATTAAATTCAAAAATTTTAGGTAAACGATATAATTTTTTTTACTAAAAAAACCATTGAAAATTGTTGTGAAAAACTAATTTATCATTCAGAGTATCTAGAAAAGTATGTCACATAAAGTAGTGAAAAAAAAAAAGGGTTTAATTTTTGTTATGAGATTGATTGCCATGAAATCAAAAAAATTATCACTAATTCCGTGGCAATTCCGTGGAAGATTGCCACGGATTTGCAATGGAATTTTTCCACTTTTTTGCTCTAGTATATTAATTATACTGTTTTGTAATAATTTGCGTTCAAACCATTTTAAATAATAACACCAAAATATTTTGTAAGTATCTTGATTTATTTATTTTCTAATGCGTTCATTCTTGAAAGGGAATTGAAAATAAGATGTATTATTTTTGAGTATTGAAATATATGTTTGTATTAAATTAAAAAAGTTTAAATAAACGATATAATTTTTTTTTTATTTTGACTATAAAAGCCCTTGAAAAATGACTGTGAAAAACTATATTATCATTGAGAGTATCTAGAAAAGTTTGTTATGCAAAGTGGTGATAAAAAAGAAGGGGTTAAATTTTTGTTATGTGCTTCGTGGCAAATCTATGCCAATTTGCCATGGATTTTCCATAGAATCACAAAAATTACCACTTATTCTATGGCAATTCCATGGCACATTGCCACGGATTTGCCACGAAATTTTTTCCATTTTTTCCAATTTATTAATTATATTATTTTGTAATAATTTTTGTTCCACACCGTTTAAATAATAACGATGTAATATTTTGTAACTATCTTAATTTATTTATTGTCTAATGCATTCATTCTTGAAATTGAATTGAAATTAAGATGTATTATTTTTTAGTATCGAAATATATGTTTGTATTAAATTAAAATTTTTAGTTAACCGATATAAATTTTTTCGAATAAAAACGCCATTGAAAATTGTTGTGAAGAACTATATTATCATTGAGAGTACCTAGAAAAGTATGTCAAGTAAAGTAGTGATAAAGGGGGGGGGGTTAACTTTTTGTTATGTGTTCCGTGGCAGATACATTCATTCTGTGGTAATTCCGTGGCAGATTGCCATGGATTTGCCACAGAATTTTTTTCTTTTCTGTCTAATTTAGTAATTATAACGATGTAATGTTTTGTAAGTATCCTAATTTATTTATTATCTAATGCGTTCATTCTTGAAATTGAAGTGAAATTAAGATGTATTATTTTTTAGTATTGAACTATATGTTTGTATTAAATTAAAAAATTTTAGTTAACCAATATAATTTTTTTTGACTAAAAAATCCATTGAAAATTGTTGTGAAGAACTATATTATCATTCAGAGTATCTAGAAATGTATGTCACGCAACGTAGTGATAAAAAAATGGGTTTAATTTTTGTTATGTGTTTCATTGCCATGTAATCTAAAAATTATCATTTAATCAGTGGAAATTCCGTGGCAAATTGCCATAGATTTGCCACGGAATTTCGCCCCTTTTTTTGTAATAAATTATTTATGTTGTTATGTAATAATTTTCATTCCATACCTTTTAAATAATAACGACAAAATATTTTGTAAGTATCTTGATTTATTTACTTTCTAATGCTTTCATTTTTTAAATGGAATTGAAAATAAGATGTATTATTCTTTAGTATCGAAATATATGTTTGTATTAAATTAAAAATTTTAAATAAACGATATAATTTTTTTTTATTTCGACTATAAAAGCCATTGAAAATAACTCTAAAGAACTATATTATCATTGAGAGTATCTTATAAAAGTAAGTTATGCAAAGTAGTGATAAAAAAGAAGGGGTTAAATTTTTGTTATGTGTTCCATGGCAAATCTGTGGCAATCTGCCACGAATTTTCCACGGAATCACAAAATTACCACTTATTCCGTGGTACATTGCCACGAATTTGCCACGAAAATTTTTTCTTTTTTTTTCTAATTTATCAATTATATTGGTTTGTAATAATTTTTGTTCCATACCTTTTAAAAAACAACAATGTAATGTTTTGTAAGTATCATAATTTATTTATTGTCTAATGCGTTCATTCTTGAAATTTAATTGAAATTAATATGTATTATTTTTAGTATCGAAATATATGTTTGTATTAAATTAAAAATTTTTAGTTAACCGATATACTTTTTTTTGAATAAAAATGCCATTGAAAATTGTTGTGAAGAACTATATTATCATTTGGAGTATCTAAAAAAGTATGTCAAGCAAAGTAGTGATAAAAGGGGGGGGGGGGGGTTAACTTTTTGTTATGTGTTCCATTGAAAATCCGTGGTAGATACATTTATTCTGTGCTTTTCCTTGGCAAATTGCCACGGAATTTTTTTCTTTTTTATCTAATTTATTAATTATATTGGTTTGTCATAATTTTTGTTCCATACTTTTAAATTAAAATGATGTAATGTTTTGTAAGTATCCTAATTTATTTGTTATCTAATGCGTTCATTCTTGAAATTGAATTGAAATTAAGATGTATTATTTTTTTGTATCGAAATATATATTTGTATTAAATTAAAAAAAAATTTGTTAACCGATATAATTTATTTCCAACCAAAAAAGCCATTGAAAATTGTTGTGAAGAACTATATTATCATTGAGAGTATCTAGAAAAGTATGTTATGCAAAGTAGTGATAGAAAAAAGGGTTTAATTTTTGTTATGTGTTTGATTGCCACATAATCAAAAAATTATCACATATTCCGTGGCAATTCCGCGACAGATTGCCTCGGATTGGCCACGGAAATTTTCTTCTATTTTATTTCTAATATATTAATTATATTATTTTGTAAAAAATTTTGTGCCATAACTTTTAAATAATAATGACAAAATATTTTGTAAGTATCTTGCTTTATTTATTTTCTAATGTGTTCATTCTTGAAATAGAATTGAAAATAAGGTGTATTATTTTTTATTTTTGAAATATATGTTTGTATTAAATTAAAAGATTTAAAATAAACGATATACTTTTTTTATTAAAACTATAAAAGCCATTGCTAATGACTGTGAAGAACTATATTATCATTGAGAGTATCTAGAAAACTATGTTATGCAAAGTTTTGATAAAAGAAGAAGGGGTTAAATTTTTGTTGTGTGTTCCTTGGAAAATCTGTGGCAATCTGTCATGGAATTTCCGTGGAATCACAAAATTACCACTTATTCCATTGCAATTGCATGGCACATTGTCACAGATTTTCCACGATTTTTTTTATTTTTTTATAATTAATTAATTGTATTGGTTTGTAATAATTTATGTTTCATACCTTTTAAATAACAAGGACGTAATGTTTTGTATGTATCTTAATTTATTTATTGTCTAATGCGTTCATTCTTGAAATTGAATTGAAATTAAGATGTATTATTTTTTAGTATCGAAATATATGTTTGTATTAAAGTATAAATTTTTAGTTAACCAATATCATTTTTTTCCAACAAAAAATGCCGTTGAAAATTGTTGTGAACAACTATATTATCATTGAGAGTATCTAGAAAAGTATGTAAAGAAAAGTAGTGATAAAAAAAATGGTTAACTTTTTGTTATGTGTTCCATGGCAAATCCGTGGCAGATACATTTATTCTATGGTAATTCCGTGGCAGATTGCCACGGATTTGCCACGAATTTTTTTTCTTTTTTATCTCATTTATTAATTATATTGGTTTGTAATAATTTTTGTTCCATACCATTTACATAACAACGATGTAATGTTTTGTAAGTATCCTAATTTATTTATTATCTAATGCGTTCATTCTTCAAATAGAATTGAAATTAAGATGTATTATTTTTTAGTATCGAAATATATGTTTGTATTAAATTAAAAGTTTTAGTTAACCGATATAATTTTTTTCGACTACAAAAGCCATTGAAAATTGTTGTGAAGAACTATATTATCATTGAGTGTATCTAGAAAAGTATGACACGTAAAGTAGTGATAAAAAAAGGGTTCAATTTTTGTTATGTGTTTGATTGCCACAGATTTGCCACGAAATAAAAAAATTATCACTTATTCCGTGGTAGATTGCCACGAATTTGCCATGGAATTTTCCTCTTTTTTTGTTCTAATATATTAATTATATTGTTTTGTAATAATTTTTGTTCCATACCTTTTAAATAATAACGACAAAATATTTTTTAAGTATCTTGATTTATTTATTTTCTAATACGTTCATTCTTGAAATGGAATTGAACATAAGATGTATTATATTTGAGTATCAAAAAATATGTTTGTATTAAATTACAAAATTTTAAATAAACGATATAATTTTTTTATTTCCAATATAAAAACCATTGAAATTGACTGTGAAGAACAATATTATCATTGAGAGTATCTGGAAAAGTATGTTATGCAAAGTAGTGATAAAAAAGAAGGTGTTATATTTTTTATATGTGTTCCACGGCAAATCTGTGGAATCTGCCACAGAATTGTCACGGTATCACAATATTACTACATATTCCATGGCAATTCAGTGGTAGAATGCCACGGAATTTTTTTCTTTTTTTTTTCTAATTTATTAATTGTATTGGTTTGTAATAATTTTTGTTCCATACATTCTAAATATCAACAACATAATGTGATAGGGCCTAAATTAGTCATATATTTCCTAGTTATTTGAGACCATTTTGTGATACATTTTGTTCAATAACTGGTCATATTCCTTCATATTTGATATTTTACCCTTGAAAAGGTACTTTGTGCAATATTTCAAAATTTAGAGGTAAAATATGGCAAAATAATGGCGGAGCAGAACAGAACTGGCGCCGGCTGCAATCTGGAAGACTTAGCATGAAAATCATGAAAAATCAGCGAACGGATAGAAACACAGAATACAACTGGAGCCAGCCCTAGGCAGGACATGCACCACCTACTGTGTACTGGTACAGAGGTGATGCCTCGATTTTTGTGCGCATTTTTGGCAATTTCCAGAGTTTTAGTATTTTCCTACTACTACTACTACTATTCGGCCAGAAACCCTAGAGGGACAAATTTAAGCACTTCTAAAGCCTATAAATAAAGGGAAAACACTCAGTTAAACAATGAATTCATGGAGCTAAACAAAAATCACTCAAAATCAAGAAGAAATTCATCAAATCAAGGAGGATTGTGCAAGAGGGTGTACGAAGGAAGAAGGAGGAGGCTTGTCTATTAGTGCTTTCTTTTAACTTTGTTTTCTTTTCTTGATCAATGATGTATTAATTGTTTTATTGTAATTTGACGATATTTTTGGTATTCATAATTTTTAGAGTTACTTTAATCTTTTGATTAATTGATTGTTATTCTTGGTATTTAATTACTTATGGTGATTACGAGATTAGTCTGTTGTTTCTTCTATTGACTTGCTTGGAAAAGGGGTTGATGGTGGTCTCAATTCAATAATTTCATATTTGTTGTCTATTAACTTGTTTGGAAAAGGGGTTAATTGCTAAGAATTGGGTAATTAAAGTTAATTGATGTCTGCCAAGATATGGATTCATTGGTTAATTTCATGTTTTAAATTTTCCAGGATATGGAGATTTAATCAAGGACTGTGCTCAATGCATCTTTTGGGTGAATTAGTTGAGACGGGATATGTGATGCTAATTTGTCTAGAAGATAGTGATTTCATGGATTGGAAAAGAAGTGAATCTATCTTAATCCTTCGTGATGCCAAGGGAATGATTAGTTATGATAATGATTGGGTATTTTAAGATCATGTTTGTCAAAATAATGGTTTGAGTTGCATAACTCTCCATTCTTGAGACGTTTATATTCTTTTATTTTATTTTATTTTATTTTTTATTCTTTTTCACTTTATTGAGTCAGTTAAACAATAAAAGAGAAGTGATTAAGGCATACTTGTTTCCTGAGGATCGACACTCGTTTTAAAGCCTATGCTATGCTTAATGATGAGGACGCTTGCTCATATTTGTAATTTGGGATTAACGTTTTAATTTAAACTTGATTGTATATGTGCTTATTTTTATATGTTTTTTTATGCCCAAATTCAAACACATCATAATGTTTTGTAAGTATCCTAATTTATTTATTATCTACAACGTTCAATCTTGAAATTGAATTGAAATTAAGATGTATTTTTTTTAGTATCAAAATATATGTTTGTATTAAATTAAAAAATTTTAATTAACCGATATAATTTTTTTCCAACTAAAAAGCCATTGAAAATTGTTGTGAAGAACTATATCATCATTGAGAGTATCTAGAAAAGTATGTCATGCAAAGTAGTGATAAAAAAAAAAGGGTCTAAGTTTTGTTATGTGTTTGATTGCCACGGAATCAAAAAATTATCACTTATTCCGTGGCAACTCCGTGGTAGATTTCCCCAGATTGGCCACGGAATTTTTCTTCTTTTTTTGTTCCAATATAGTAATTATATTATTTTGTAATAATTTTTGTTCCATACCTTTAAAATAATAACGAAAAAATATTTTGTAAGTATCTTGATTTATTTATTTTCTAATGTGTTCATTCTTGAAATAGAAATGAAAATAAGATGTATTATTTTTTAGTTTTGAAATATATGTTTGTATTAAATTAAAAGATTTAAAATAAACGATAGAATTTTTTTATTTCGACTATAAAAGACATTGCTAATGACTGTGAAGAACTATATTATCATTGAGAGTATCTAGAAAACTATGTTATGCAAAGTTGTGATAAAAAAAGAAGGGGTTAAATTTTTGTTGTGTGTTCCCTGGAAAATCTGTGGCAATCTGTCATGGAATTTCCGTGGAATCACAAAATTACCACTCATTCCATTGCAATTGCATGGCACATTGCCACAGATTTGCCACGAAATTTTTTTATTTTTTTAATTAATTAATTATATTGGTTTGTAATAATTTATGTTTCATACCTTTTAAATAACAAGGACGTAATGTTTTGTATGTACCTTAATTTATTTATTGTCTAATGCGTTCATTCTTGAAAATGAATTGAAATTAAGATGTTTTATTTTTTAGTATCGAAATATATGTTTGTATTAAAGTATAAATTTTTAGTTAACCAATATCATTTTTTTTCGACAAAAAATGCCGTTGAAAATTGTTGTGAACAACTATATTATCATTGACAGTATCTAGAAAAGTATGTAAAGAAAAGTAGTGATAAAAAAAATGGTTAACTTTTTGTTATGTGTTCCATGGCAAATCCGTTGCAGATACATTTATTCTATGGTAATTCCGTGGCAGATTGCCACAGATTTGCCATGGAATTTTTTTATTTTTTATCTCATTTATTAATTATATTGGTTTGTAATAATTTTTGTTCCATACCATTTACATAACAACGATGTAATGTTTTGTAAGTATCCTAATTTATTTATTATCTATTGCGTTCATTCTTGTAATTGAATTGAAATTAAGATGTATTATTTTTTAGTAACGAAATATATGTTTGTATTAAATTAAAAAGTTTTAGTTAACCGATATAATTTTTTTCGACTACAAAAGCCATTGAAAATTGTTGTGATGAACTATATTATCATTGAGTGTATCTAGAAAAGTATGACACGTAAAGTAGTGTTAAAAAAAACGGTTCAATTTTTGTTATGTGTTTGATTGCCACATATTTGCCACGGAATCAAAAAATTATCACTTTTTCCGTGGTAGATTGTCACGGATTTGCAATGGAATTTTCCTCTTTTTTTGTTCTAATATATTAATTATATTATTTTGTAATAATTTTTGTTCCATACCTTTTAAATAATAATGACAAAATATTTTGTAAGTATCTTGGTTTATTTATTTTCTAATACGTTCATTCTTGAAATGGAATTGAAAATAAGATGTATTATATTTGAGTATCAAAACATATGTTTGTATTAAATTACAAAATTTTAAATAAACGATATAATTTTTTTAATTCCGCTATAAAAGCCCTTGAAATTGACTGTGAAGAACAATATTATCATTGAGAGTATCGAGAAAAGTATGTTACGCAAAGTAGTGACAAAAAAGAAGGTCTTAAATTTTTTATATGTGTTCCACGGCAAATCTGTGGTAATCTGCCATGTAATTGTCACGATATCACAATATTACTACATATTCCATGGCAATTCAGTGGCAGATTGCCACGGAATTTTTTTTCTAATTTATTAATTGTATTGGTTTGTAATAATTTTTGTTCCATACATTTTATATATCAACGACATAATGTGATAGGTCCTAAATTAGTCATATATTTCCTAGTTATTTGAGACCATTTTGTGATACATTTTGTGCAATAACTGGTCATATTCCTTCATATTTGATATTTTACCCTTGAAAAGGTATTTTGTGCATTATTTTAGATTTTAGGGGTAAAATAAGGCAAAGTAATGGCAAAACAGAACAGAACTAGCGCCGGTTGGGAGCTAGAGGCGGCGGCGACTACAATCTGGAAGACTTAGCATGAAAATCATGAAAAATCGGCGAACGGATTGAAACACAGAATACAACTGGCGCCAGCCCTAGGCAGGACAGGCACCACCTACTGTGTACTGGTACAGAGGTGATGCCTTGATTTTTGTGGGCATTTTTGGCAATTCCCAGAGTTTTAGTATTTTCCTTCAACTATTCGGCCAGAAACCCTAGAGGGACGAATTTAAGCACTTCTAAAGCCTATAAATTGAGGGAAAACACTCGATTAAACAATGAATTCTTGGAGCAAAACACAAATCACTTAAAATCAAGAAGGAATTCATCAAATCAAGGAGGATTGTGCAAGAGGATATACAAAGGATGAAGAAGGAGGCTTGTCTATGAGTGTTTTCTTTTAACTTTGTTTTGCTTTCTTGATCAATGATGTATTAATTGTTTTATTGTAATTTGACAGTGTTTTAGGTATTCATGATATTTAGAGTTACTTTGATCTTGTGATTAATTGATTGTTATTCTTGGTATTTAATTACTTATGCTGATTACGGGATTAGTTTGTTGTTTCTTCTATTGACTTGCTTGGAAAAGGGGTTGATGGTGGTCTCAATTCATTAATGTCATATTTGTTGTCTATTAACTTGTTTGAAAAAGGGGTTAATTGCTAAGAACTGGGTAATTAAAGTTAATTGATGTCTGCCAAGACATGGATGCATTGGTTAATTTCATGTTTTAAATTTGCCAGGATATGGAGATTTAATCAAGGACTGTGCTTAATGCATCTTTTGGGTGAATTAGTTGAGACAGGATATGTGATGCTAATTTGTCTAGAAGATAGTGATTTCATGGATTGGAAAAGAAGTGAGTCTATCTTAATCCTTCGTAATGCCTAGAGAATGATTAGTTATGATAATGATTGAGTACTTTAAGATCATGTTTGTCAAAATAATGGTTTGAGTTGCATAATTCTCCATTCTTGACACGTATATTCTTTTATTTTATTTTATTTTATTTTTATTCCTTTCACTTTATTGAGTCGGTTAAACAATGAAAGAAAAGTGATTAAGGCATACTTGTTCCTTGAGGATCGACACTCGTTTTAAACCCTATGCTATGCTTAATGATGAGTACGCTTGCTCATTTGTGTAATTTGGGATTAACGTTTTAATTTAAACTTGATGTATATGTGCTTATTTTTATATGATTTTTTATGCCCAAATTCAAACACATCATAATGTTTTGTAAGTATCCTAATTTATTTATTATCTACTGCATTCAATCTTGAAATTGAATTGAAATTAAGATGTATTTTTTTTAGTATCGAAATATATGTTTGTATTAAATTAAAAAATTTTAGTTAACCGATATAAATTTTTTTTTTTTTACTTAAATAGCCATTGAATTTTGTTTTGAAGAACTATATTATCATTGAGAGTATCTAGAAAAGTATGTCACGCAAAGTAGTAATAAAAAAATGGTTTAATTTTTCGCGGCAAATCCGTGGCAATCTGCCACGGAATCACAAAATTACCACTAATTCCATTGCATATCCGTGGCAGATTGCCACAAATGTGCCACGGAAATTTTCCCTTTTTTTAAAACTAATTTATTAATCATATTAGTTTGTAATAAATTTTGTTCCATACCTGTTAAATAACAACAATGAAATGTTTTGTAAGTATCTTGATTTGTTTATTTTCTAATGCATTTATTCTTGAAATTGAATTGAAAATAAGATGTATTATTTTTTAGTATAAAAAAATAAGTTTGTAATAAATTAAAATTTTTTAAAGAAATGATATAAATTTTTTTATTTCGATTATAAAAGCTTTTGAAAATTGTTGTGAAGAATTATATTATCATTGAGAGTATCTAGAAAAGTATGTTACGCAGAGTAGTGATAAAAAAAAAGGTTAATTTTTTGTTATGAGTTCTGTGGAAAATCCGTGACAATCTGCAATGGAATCACTAAATTACCACCTATTCCATGGCAATTCCGTGGCAGATTGCCACGGAACAATAACTTACTCAATTATTCCGTGGCTAATCTGTGGCAATCTGCCAAGGATTTGCCACAGAATAAACTAAAACGACGTCATTTTGACACAGAATAAAATAAAACGATGTCGTTTTGATATTCTTTGCAAAAATCTATCTTGCCCATTCTATACTTAGGCAAAAATCATCTTCCCACAGATGATTTTGCAGTTCCCTCTTGTTTCACACTCAATTGCCCACCGTAGTCCAAGTTGTGTTCTTTCTCCTTCAAATTGGCCAGCCGAAGTTGCAACTTCTCTGAAGTAAAAATGATACCATGCTCCTAAGGACTTCTCTGGTAGCATCAATTTCTGTACTTTCCTTTTGAATTCCTGACCTCGCTGGTGATATTGCCTTCTTCTTCAATTGATCTCCTAAATAGAGCTTAAAACATAATGTTGCAAGCTGCAATTGTTGGCATCTCAGCTAGAATTCCTACTCTGATCCCTATTTGCCACTCCTGTTTTGCATAAAGTTACAAGCATTGCCATCTTCTGCTTCAACATTTGACTATTCATGGTCCTCGCCTAGTAGCTGTTGCAATTGTAAGTCTTCAAAAGTCACAATCTTTATCTTCTTTTTCATGGCAATTTGTGGTTAACTAAAGCATTTTTCTATTTTTCTCTGTCTTTCTTTCTTCTGGCTTTGGTTCATTTGTTCTTTATTTGTGGAATTTGAATCTCATGGTTGTAAGAGAAGGGTTTTTCTTTTTTATCTTCGTTAGTTAGAGCCTATGTGGTACTGGATACAATTACAGTGCTCATGTTGAACATTGAAACATTAGAGATCATGTTGAACATTGAAAACTTTCATTCCTTGTGCTGCGAAGAGTGCTGCATTGATATGTGGTTAGTTTGAGCTTGGCAACTGAAAGATCAACTTGCACAGTACTATTAGTAAATGAAGGTTGATGAAGAGGACTGTAATTCCCAACTAGATATGATGGATCGAGTATCTTGTCAACTAGGTGATCATCAACACTTATTTGTCAAATGAGTGCTTTACTTAGAAAATAGCATAGAGTTGGAAGGAAGTCTAGATAGCTAAAAGTGATAGCTAGATAACTTTAGACTGTTAAGTAGTGATAGCTAAAAGTAAATCAGGAGCATAAGTACTCCAATAGGACAACACGACCTATAATGATGGGGGTTTCTTAGTGATATTTCTACATAAATACTCCTTGTATTTTATGCAAAGTCCCTGCTAGTAGGAGGATGATTTTACTTGAAATATCTAGTTAAATATAGGTTTCCATTTCACAATATTACTTGTCGTTAATCAAGTACAGCATGCTATAAATATGAGAAGTTAGGAGAAGATAAAGATGGCCATTTTTACATTCAGGGGTGAACAAGAATCATCCAATTTCATGATTCTATTTTCTCAATGTACAATTTTTTTTTAACCAAAAAATTAGATGATTTGTTAGATTTTATGATCTGTTTTTTGACATCCAAGTTCATGAGATATAGCATTACATCTCCCCAATAAAGAACAATAACACAAATTTTGGTCACCAGATTTTTCATTTTTGCTGTGAGAGAGAGAGAGGCAATCAAAACAGCTTATTCAACTGCATGCAAGCTGCAAATTTCTTTCATCTATTGTTAAGGTAAAACCTACTCCTCTTAGAGTAAAAAGAGTTTAGGGCTGCCAAGCTTCATTTTGATAACAATCTTGTTGGGAAAAGCTTAAAAAAAAAAAGGTTATGATTTTATGATGGAAATTTTTGTTTAAATTCTGTTTGTGTGGGATATATATCAGTTTGTTTGAAGAGTTTCTAGGTATGATTTTTAGTTCATTCAATGTGTTTTTATTTGAAGAAAATATAGGAAAAGAGCTGAAGAAGTATGCATTGATGTGTGGTCTGAAATTGTAGAAGGAAAGTTGGAAATTTGATTAAATACTTGTGAGGAAGATTTTGTTGTTTAGTTTGTAGCTATGAAAATTGTTGTGTTGAAGGGATGATTTTGGTCCACAACTGTAAGCCTTCTCTTGGTGAGGAATGTTTGTGAGGAAAAAGGTGGAGAAATTACATAAATGAATTGTGGTCAATTGAAGAAGAAACTGGAAATTAAAATTAGCTATGTTGTAGATTTTTATCAGAATTTTATTTGAGTAGTTTTTCTGCCACAAATGTAGGTGCCTATTTGATGTAGGAACATGGCTATGTATTAGTCTATATGTTCCTAGGCATGTATTAATATGTTAGGATGGTAGGGGAGTTTGATTTCTAAAATTTGTGATGCAAATGAATACAATATCTTAATGTATGCTATTGCTGCCTGTTTAGCATGCTAGTTTTTGCACTCTATTTTTTAGTGCTCTGTTAAGGGAGAAATAGAGAGAGAAACCGGGAGGAAAAAAGAGAAAGGAAGAAAAAGAAAATCTTAGACCATTGCTAGCCTAGAAATTGTTTTATACAAGGTAAAAGGATTTCCTCCTTGAATTAAAGATGTTCTATAGCTTATGGAGATTATTTGGATGTATATTTTTCATGAAAATCAACATGATTTATAAAATATGCTTGAATAAGTGGTTGTTGTGATGTTGTTTTGCTAGAATTGTGTGGCGGTGGAATAGTGGTGTGATTTGCTATGATTTGTATGGTGTTTGATGATACTTTTGAGGAGTCATGAAAGGTTGATCATGGCTGTAATTGTTTGAGAAAAATAACTAAGAGCAGAAACGGAAGAAACAAGTTATAATTGTAGAGCACTAAAGCATTAACATGTTTTATTCATGACTGTAATTTTTTGTTGCATACAAACCATGCTAGTTTCATTTCTTCCATGGCTGAAGGCATGCTACTTTGATGATGTTATGATGAAGGATTAAGTAAATGGATTGATAATGAAGTACTAAGAGAAAAATAGAACAAGAAAAGATAATATTTTGCAAGAAAAATACATATATGTTGGAAAACAGCAAGATTTTGCGTGCATTAAATCTGTAACGAACGCAAATCTTGCTATAGTGACTTATAGTTTTGTAGCTAAAGGTCTAAAGAGTAGATTGGCACAAATTTGAGGTCATTTAAACTTGTGAATCAAAAGTTATACAATATATATATATATATATATATATATATATCAAAGGATGTCACAAAATAAAAATGCAGAACTTATTGAGCAAATGATATTATGTTCTGTTCTTTTGGATTTAATGAAATTAAGAGAAGTGGTTAGAGGTATTGGGCTATAACAGATTCAAGTAATATAGTTTGATTCAATTAAAAAAATGAAAAGAAAGGAAATACTCTTTAAGATATATCAAACTAACTTTTCCTTGGTGCAAGCATGTTGCATGCGGGTGGGAAGTTTGGAGGTGCCAGTAGTGGTTATAGTGTGTCAGGAGGATTACATGGAGTTGGCTTGTCAGTTGTGAATGCTTTGTCAGAGGTATTTTACCCTGATGTTGAAATTTTTTTTGTCATGTTCTTTAATGTTTACTCGGAGATATTTTTTGCTCCTATTTATAAATATGAACACAAGTTTTTTGATGACCTTTGATATCTACTTGGACACAACAGGTTCACTGTAGAACCCAGTGTGTTTGTGGACCCTTAATTGTTCCAAATGTTTAAAGAGGTACATGCTAGAAAAGACATTGGTAATAAATTGGGTAAATTTGAAATAGAAAATGGTGAAAATTTGGGAAGTTTTAAAACTGCTAACCTAATTGACCCTATTCTTGTGGTTATTTTACAATCTTGTATGGAGCCTAATAAAATTCAAAGGGTTCTAGAAAATAAGGGCTTAGCTACTTACTTCTAAGAGAATAGGCGACAATATTGAAGATATAAGGATGTCAAAACCTAGTAATGCTCTTGATTTTGTTAAAAATTAGAAGAGGAAGTTGAGAATGTTTAGATTACTGATAATGTGAAGAAGGAGATGTTACTTGTTAAATTTGAGAAAACAACTAAAGGGTAGAATATGACAGCAACAAAGATCATGGAAACAAATGAACTTATTGAAGAAATAGATGACATTGTGATTTTTTCCTCCTATTCATAAATATGAACACAAGTTGTATGATGACCTTTGATATCTACTTGGACATAACAGGTTCATATTTCACTTCAAAATATTATGTCTTCTCTATTTCTTCTTTGACTGATGGATTCATAATTAGTGTAAAAGAATGTCTAAGCTGGTGTGATCTGCATGGGTAATGGTTAGCTAGACATTCTGTGTCTGTAATGTTGGCTTTTATGCTTGAGATTGTTCTTAGTCACATGGTGCGGGCTCGCATATCCAACAAGTCTTTTGTGTTGTATTTAGTTCCATATGCCTCTAATTGACTTAATGACTGTAATATGTTGTAGATGTAGTTTAAAAGAACACAAGGACAATATAATCTTTTAAATATTGCCGTAAGCTTTTATTTTCTGTGTTCTTTGCTACTGGAATTTTGTTTTCTACAAAACACTGAAGACAAACCTTGAAAGACTGGTATTTACATCACAAAATTTTCTATTTAGGCCTTTTTTTAAATTTTTTTTCCTTTCCAGCTGTAAAGGTGGTTTAATAAATGAGTAAAATGCTGGAACTTCATTAAAAATATGATTCTTCATGGTGTTTATAGTTACAAGCTTCACTGCTACGTAAAGAGAGATAAATAGTGCTTCCCTGTTCATTATATTTATAGGCAGCATTCAATGGAATTGCAATTGAAATAGTTATTGTATACTGATATGCACACACTAAACAACTAAGCAGCAATTCAAATTCAGTAAGCATTACCTATTTGGTATTTCACTTCAGATGAAAGAATCGAAGGAGATTGAATTTACTCATAGTCAGTTTATACTCTTCAAATTTAAATTGGCAATACTGAACTATGCCATGTAGATCTACAGGTGTCTTTAGAAGTAGGAATAGTCTTATCACAATGCCTGGTCCATTCTTCTTAACTACTTTGATTTCTCTACCCATCTTGTTTACCTGATGGCACCACTTTCATAGTTAGATATAAGCAGGGATGAAAGAGATTTTTTAATGGAGTTAATATGTTTTTTCTTCAGCTCAAATGTTCAGCTGTATTTAGAATTTTTCCTAAGACAAAAAAAAATTCATCTGACCAAGGAACAAACCCCAAATATGACTCAAAATGAGAATATAATTAAGCTGTAATGACTATTAAAACATAAAATTTATGCATAGGATCCTGTGGTTTCCTGCTCCATTATAGTAGGAAAAAGATTTCAACAACTTACATAGCTATAGGCAAAAGATGATAACTTTATTGCATGAGATTTCCAATAGTTATTTGAAGATATATCTCATTAAGCATTGTTCTTGTTTAATTTGTTCAGATTAACTACTACTACTACTCCTTGCTTAAATTAGACTACTGAAAATTTATATCAGTGTAATTTGCATGCATTAGATACCTTCATTTTGTCTATTTCAAAGAAATGCATTATACCAGTTGAACTTGTATTTATGATATCCATTCTTCTATTCTCAGATATTGGTAGACTGAGATTACAGGCTAATTTCATTCCTCACAATCCTAATAGAGGTTAGAGTTTAACATTTTTCTTATGTGTACTTTTGACATGAGTGGCACTTTTTTAGTATCTAATGTAAGCATTATGAATTTGAATTAGTTTTTTTTTTCATAATATTTTGGTATTATGTTTTGATATGAGCATGTCTTTTTGCAGACCTTTTGATTTCTATTAGTGCCCATATGTTCTCAAATGTCTTTCATGCATGGGCTATAGAATGAGACCTCATTGAATAACACAAAGTCAGTCCACTATGGCAGTTTAGCATGCTAGTTAACGGTAGAAGATATCCTTAGTTTACAACTCTTCTCTTGTACACTAATAATCGCCAATCAAACACCATTTTAAAATATGTCTGAAGCTAGGTTTTAACCTGATATTGGCCCTAAATCCACTATCAGGTTCATGAATTAGGACGGATATTTCAAAACACTAACAATCTTGCTATATTAGGATATAAATATTGATCGAACAACTTCTCAAAAAATTCATAGGATCCTCTAACTCTCAACTAAGCAACACAAAATGACTAAAGATTCTTCAACTCTACAAAGAAATTATTTCAATACCAAAAGACCTATTATGGTGCAAAAAATTTCTTCATAGAATGTATTTTACTTCACCATAATGGAATTGCAGGAAATAAGTGGTTCATCCTTTATCTTCAGCTTCTAGCCATCCCTATTGAATATAATTATTGAATGATTTTCCTTGGTGAAGCAATTTGCAACCATGTTCGATTTCTTCCGTCTAATACATTCCTAAAACCTTCTAAATATTTTTGTTTTCCCAATTACCTTCCTAGAAAATTTGATGAAGGATAGGAGTTGGATGTATAACCGGTATGTGACTGGTGTTAAAGGAATTACAACTGAATTTGTCAGGGGAGTCGATCAATTTCTTCAATATGCTTTATCAAGAGTAACAACATCTACTAATCCAAATGAAGTTAGATGTCCTTGCACAAAGTGTAACAATTTGCGTCATCATACTGTGGAGGAAATCAAATTACACTTGTATAGAAAGGGATTTACCAAAAATTATTACAATTGGACATGTCACGACGAAGAATTTCAAAATCAACCATACACGTCCAATGTAAATATGGATGGAGATGTTTCAAGATCAACTAATCGGATCGGGAAATGATCATTGATGCAGCAGGACCAAAATTTGCCCCAGATCCATCCTCCCATACTACTGAAAAACTTCCTAATTCCAATACTTAAGAAATTTTATGATATGTTAAGAGCTATAGATACACCCATATGGGAAGGATGCCGAGCCACTCGCTCATGTCTGTAGTATCGAGATTAACAAAAATTAAATCAGAAAATAACATGTCAGAGAAATGCTTCAACCAAGTCGTGGCATTGATGAAAGAGGTTTTGCCTTAAGGGAATAAGATGCCTTGTGATTTCTACCAAACAAATAAGTTAGTTACCGGACTTGCATTACTGGTTCAGAAGATTGATGTTTGCACTAATGGTTGTATGCTTTATTGGAGAGATGATGTTAATAGGAGAGATTACATGTTTTACAATCATCCTCGCTACAAAAAAAGGAAAAAATATGGGAAAAAATAAGCAGCAGAAGGAAATCTCCTTTAAGTGAATGTATTATTTCCTGATTACACCACGGTTGAAAAGACTTTATACGTCCAAAACAGCTGCAAAACACATGAGATACACGCGGAGAGCCCTACTAAGCAAGGTGTAATGAATCATCCTAGAGATAGTGAAGCTTGGCATCATTTTAATCAGACTTATCCTGAATTTGCAAACGAGGTGATGAATGTCAGATTGGGATAGTGCATAGATAGTTTTGCACCATTTGGAATATTGGGGAAGCAATACTTAACGTGGCCTATTATTATCACTCCGTACAACCTACCTCTATAGATGTGTATGAAGAATTCAGTGATATTTCTAACAATCATTATACCAGGGCCAAAGAATCCTAACCAAAAACTAGATGTGTATTTGCAACCATTGGTGGATGAATTGAAGCAGTTGTGGTTTGATGGTGTCCAGACTTATGATGTTTCAATGAAACAAAACTTTCTTTTGCGGGCAGCCCTTTAGTGGACCATTAGTGACTTTCTTGTATATGGCATGTTGAATGGGTGGAGTATAGTAGGGAAACTTGCTTACTTGTATTGCATGGAGTGAACAAAATCATTCCAACTACAAAATGGGGGAAAACAATGTTGGTTTGATTGTCATCGACAATTTTTGCCAATGGAACACCCTTTTAGGAGGGACACCAAGTCTTTCAGGAGAGACAAATGTGAGGAAAAATCACCAACTCTGTCATGTAATTCCGGTGACAAAATGTAGGACCGAGTTTGTAATTTTCCAAAGATAACACGGAGCTTGGAAAGAGTGATGGTAGGGGTGAATTCCATAATTAGGCAAAACAGAGCATATTTTGGGATTTGCCTTATTAGCGCACAAATCTTATTCATCACAACTTAGATGTGATGCATATTGAGAAGAATGTATTTGATAATATGTTGAACACTATCATGGATGTTAAAGGAAAGACCAAAGATAACATAAAAGCTCACCATGATTTGCTTAGCTATTATAACTGCCCAGAACTTTGTGTAAGCTGAGAAGGGAATAGGAAAGTGTTTATGCCAGAAGCATGTTATACTTTAACCAAAGAACAAAAGAGACTTTTACTTGAGTGGGTTAAAGAATTGAGGCTTCTTGATGGTTATGCATCAAATATTTCCCGGTGTGTTGATTTCAAAGACTTGAAGATGTCTGGCATGAAGTGTCATGACTGTCATGTGTTTACGGAGAGATTACTTCTCATAGCACTAAGAGAATTGCTTCCAACAAATATATGGAGTGTTTTGACTGAGGTAAGTCTCTTCTATAGGGATTTATGTGCTCCTAAGTTGTCGATAACATATATGTGCAAACTGGAAAATGATGTAGCACTACTAGTGTGCAAGCTGGAGAAAATATTTCCATCGGGGTTTTTCGATGTGATGGAACATCTAATTGTGCATTTGCCTTACGAAGTTAAAGTTGGCGGTCCTATCCAATATAGATAGATGTATCCATTTGAAAGGTAAGTTAATGCAAAAGGGACTTAAATGTATCAAATTTCAACCCCATATACAAATATAAGTTTTTAACTTCATGAATGTTCTTTCATTTAGGTACCTGCATCATTTAAAGGTTAAAGTGAAAAATAAGGCTAGAGTTAAAGGATTAATTTGTAATGCGTATTTAGTTGAAGAAGCATCTACATTTTTCTCCTATTACTTCAGCCTCATTTGCAAGAAAGACATACTACTCGAGCTCGTAATGATGTGGATGACAATGAAGCTCTAGTTCATGAACAAGTCTTGTCAATTTGTGCCAATTCTAGAAAGCCAATTGGAAAGTAAAAAACACGATATTTGACAACAAAAGAACTGAGAGCTGCTCACAATTACATCTTACTTAATTGTGAGGAGGTGCAACCATATATTAGGTAAGGGAATAAATATAAACACACACACACACACACACACACACGATATATATGTGTGTGTGTGTGTGTGTGTGTGTATATAAACACGATTTTCATCATAAATGAGCTGCTAAAAAACTTGGTAATATGATATAATACTTGTGATGATTGATTCAATAAATTCAAGCAGCACGTGAGGTCTTTAGCACCAACTTTAACGGACCATGAAGTTGGAAGAAGATTCCAGAATGAGTTTAGTTCATGGTTTATGGCTTATGTAAGTTTGGCAATGTATACAAAAGAACTGAGAGCTGCTCGCAATTACATCTTACTTACTTGTGAGGAGGTGCAACCATATATTAGGTAAAGAGAATAAAAATAAATACACACACACATAAACACGATTTTGATCATAAATGAGCTGCCAAAAAACTTAGTAATATGATATAATACTTGTGATGATTGATTCACCAAATTCAAGTAGCACGTGAGGTCTTTAGCACCAACTTTAACGAACCATGAAGTTGAAAGAAGATTCCAAAATGAGTTTAGTTCAAGGTTTAAGGCTTATGTAAGTTTGGCAATGTATACAACGTGTTTGATTATTTGGTATAACACTGCCACTCATGTGCTTAATTTTTTTCATTTAAATAGATTTATAATCTAAGTAACAGAGAAGATAACATATGCCTAAAGAATTTATCTTGGGGACCCTCGGCACAAGTAAAGTCATTTAATGGTTACTTTATAAATGAGTTTAGATTCCACACATATAGCCATAGGGGCGGAAAGAAGACTATGAATAGCAGTGTATGTATTAAAGGTGGTGGAGATGGTGTAATACCCCGCCCAAAACCACCTTTGACTATGGGAAAAAAGTCATGCATTGCATAGCATTTCGCATTTCACGTGTTATCTTAGAAATTATTCTTTCATAGGTGCATGTGATTTTCAAAGTTGCTTTTGCATTTGATTTATTTGGTGAGAAATAATTGTGTTGTTTAAGAGTTGGTTGAGTGAAGTTTAGTCGAGGAGATGGAAGGATGAGAATTAGGGTGGAAAGAATTTCTTAGAGAAATATTAGCATTGGAGTTGGTTTGGAATAACGGGGAGGTTGGTGATTTCCCTTGGTGACCCGAGTTCGAATCTTACCTTTTTCGAATCTTAGTTTCTTTTCGACAATTCTTTACCTAGACTTCTACATGTCTTGGTCGAAAAAGACCTAGCCATCCTAGAGAAATTTCAGCGCCATTGTTCTAAGGAAATATGTCTCAATAGCTATTTCCTGAATTCAAGGATTTTTTATGTGAACAAAGACCACCTTTATTTTCAAGCCTTTGTTCTCTTGGATTTTCGAAAAAACCCTAGCTGAAAAATTAAAATTCCAGCTTGATTTCAACTTATTAGATTTGGTAATGGATAGTTGGAATTAAAGAGTTGTTCTCCTAGTTGGAAACCTTGTTGATATTGAACTTAGAACCTTAGCTAAAAATCTGGAAAATTTTCCAGCTAGTGCCGCCACTTTTTGAGGGAATTTTAGATCAACTCAAACTCTTCCAACACTAAGAAATCTTATCCAAAATCCTTTAGAAAATCAGATTTTATCTTAATCCTACTTCAACTAGGTTTTGCTTCCTTTTTCTAGAAGAATTTCAGCAGCCTTGTGCAAGCACAAGCTATCCGAAAATCCACACTTTTAAGTGCAATCCAACTCTTCAAACCTTAGCTCAAATCACCTAAAACATCATCCATCAATTCAGATTATTTTTGTTGAACAAAACCAGATTTTATTCACCAAAAAACTCCAGAATTTCGGCCAGCTTCTGTCCAGAATTTTCGACAGCTTCCTATCAGAAATTTCAGCCAGATTGTACTCCTACTCAAACGAAATTTCTACACACCAAAACCAACCAAAATCCTCAGCAAATTAAGCCAATTTTCCGCACAAAAAACCCTCACCCTTTTCTCTGTAAATCATGGCAGAACAACAGCTACAAATGTCCAGAATTTCCTCCCCTTTGTTCAGCAAATTTTCGCACAGCAAATCACTGCATGCACACAGAATTTTAGTTCTCAAAACCTACTCAAACTCTTCGTTGTTTTGGTCAAAAATTCTGAACACATACAACCCTTTACTTGAGCAATATTTTGGCCAGCATAAGGGAGCAAAATTGCAGAATATTTTCTTCTCATAAACCCTCCCAAATTCGGCAGCAATAAGGTGCATAGCAAGCTGCAAATTTTCGCCCTTGCTGTCCAAGAAACCTAAAGCCATTAGGAGTCTTTCTAAACACCACCATCTAGCCCTAAACCAATCTTCTCTAACCTTAAAACTCAGTAGCCGACTACCCTCTCCATTCTACACGAAAAAAATTCCAGCAAGACCCTCTCTACAATTTTCGAAAATCACAAGAACAACTCCTAGCAAGAAACCGATCACCCTCTAAGGTAAGTAAAAACCATCTCAACCTCTTGATTCCTTTCTTCCATCAATTCTTCTCCCTTTCTTCCCTTGAATCACGCCACCTAAAGGCTGATTTCATCCCTTTTACTTATTTTCGGTCAAAAGGAAAGAAAGAAGGCAACTTTTCTCTTCTAATCAAACGAACTCGGGACGATCACCATAGGAGCATCGAGATCTTGCTAACCCGGTTGTTGCAAGGTAAGAGGATTCTTACCCTTGATGTTGAAATTAAAGTTTAATATGGTTGATGAGGTCCAATAGCATGATGAATGGGTAGTTTGAGTCGAGTAATTAACTAAGCCTATTCGATGGATAGCTATGCCATGTTTTATTATGGTAATGATGGAGATGAATTATGATGGTCAAGTCAAGCCTTTTCGATATAATAATCATGTCTTTAACGAATATATGGTTATAGTATATGAACCTTGGGGTTTAGATAATTTATTTGGAATTAGATAGTGGATTGTGAATTGTTATGGGAATAAATGAGTTTAGAGCATGTTCGAATCGATTGAGACCCTAATCATGATATTATATAGTTTTAGATCAGGAAGATATTTGAGGAAAGAAAGCTGTGATTTTATCTCATTTATCTGAGGCATATTAAGTAAGTCATTGCATAAACTCTTTTGTTAAATGTTGTGATGGCAAGTCTAAGTGGTAAAGCTTTGTGAAGCTATTGTTGAACTATGTTTGCTTGGGTTGTAAACGTGGATGTTTATTCTCTAAACGGTTTTGCCAAACTAACGATTTTTATCAAGAACTGTTCTTTTCTCAACGTTTTAGAAAACTCTTTTGAAGAAAACCACGTTTTACAAAGCCAAAGTTTGGAAATATTATGAATCAGGAATTGATGGATATGTTCGTTGAGTACTCAATAAGGGTAGGCTAACAATACTAGTCTTGGAGGGCTAGAGTAAGTCTTCTGGCAGGAGGCCACCTCCCGAAGATAAGCTCGGCTTGAAGAGGCGACAGTATTGGTTGGTCAGGCCGGTCCGAACTAGCATTTATACCTAGTAAGATATTATTTATTTTCCCAGCATAGACACCCAAATGGTTTTGTGGTTTTGTTGGGTGTAGAGAATGAGGAGTATCTCACCCGGTGAGCTGTACACTCACCTTGATTAGAACGCCCAACGTGTGGTAATCTGGTCCCGGCAAGGTGCACAAAGTGTGGTGCCTTGTCCTCATGGAGCCTAACATGTGGTGACATGACTGTTTATTCGAGTGGATGATTTGTTTTTGTATAAAGTGTGATTATGAGAAAAACCCACTCCTTGTGAAAAGAAAGTATTTATGACTTGCCAAATATTTCTGCAAATGTTTTCCGCTATACATACACGAACTGTTTAAAACACCATGTACACACACAAGACTTACTGAGATTTATTCTCACACTATTTTATATAATGTTTTCAGGAGATAGATTGTGCTGAGCTAGCGGGGCATTGATAGTTGAAGCTTTTGTTATTTTTCCCATTTTTGTTTTTGGAGACATTTGTTGTTTAAGCTTTTGAACGATATTTGTTCATTCCGTATTTGCTCTAATTTGAGCCTGATATAATAAGAGTTTCCTCTATTTTTCTAAGTTGATCCTTTTGGGGTTTGCCTTTATATTTTATATCTCGTTTTAAAGATCCCTTGTCCTCCGGGACGGAGCGACATCCCCGCCCTTTTAGGGTACGTAGTAGTGGGGTGTTACAGATGGGATGTCTGTGAATGATTATTATGGAATTTTGAAGGAAATAATCGAAGTTGAATTTGTTGACAATCCAATCCAAAAGGCTGTACTTTTTAAATGTGATTAGTTTGATACCACACCTAATCGGAGTACAAGAGTGCATTCTCAATATAAGCTTGTTGACGTTAATCACAAGAGGAGATATGCTAGATTTGAACCATTTGGGTTGGCCAATCAAGCTATGCAAGTATCCTTTACTTCATATTTAGGTAGCAAAAGACCACTGTGTGATTGGTTAGCCGTATGAAAAACAAAAGCATGACATGTAATTGATGCACCATCGGTTGATAAAGCTTACCAAGAAGATGTGGATGAAGCTGAAGTAATAACCATATGTATAGGAGATGACATTGGTACCCTGGCTCTCAAATCCAGTGAAACAGAAATGGTGGCTGCTAAAGTGGAGTTTATTACAACGTCAGAAAATTACTCAAGTCACGAAGAGGATGAATGAGAGAATGATTGGGAAATAGATGATGAAGATGATGACATTGGTGAAGAGTATGTGTTTGACGATGACTCAAAATAACGATTGTTTGTAACATCAAAAGAAGTTAGTAATTTCATTAGTTTTACTTGTAAGAAAGTTCTTTACACATGTTACCTAAAAGGTGCCTAACTTATCAATGTCCTATTCACTTCTACCTTCCCTTTTTCTTTTAATCCTTTGTTATCCATAAAAGGTGGATTTTTTAGCTTTATTTATGGAATAAAAAATTGAATTTTTTGAAGTTTTTTTTTTTTATTTTACAAGCTATATTCTTTTATATATTTCATACTTCTTCTTCTTTGTCCTTTTTTTTTTTTGTCATCTTCATCTTCTCTTCTATTAATTAAGTATTGAAAGGACGTGATTATTATCATATGACTTATGGATATTATTTCAAAATTAACTTCATCAATGACTCTGTACAAATGGACAAATATGGCTAAAGGGGGAGGAAAGAAGTGCTCGAGCCATGGTTCATTTATATCTGGTCCAGAGGTAGGGCAACCTTCATCTCATGCCCCAGACATTAGCACTCCAGTTGCCACTCCTTCTACTCACCAGTCGACATCCATTTCTATTCCTAGTCAAATACCACTGGACAACAATACAACTGGTGAGTAGCTGGGGTTTTCCCTACATACACCAGAGACTTCTCATCCTCTTGTGGTTGGAGGTGTACAATATACTTCATGTCCATCTATTGAGCCTACCGATTCCGGGCAGTATCAAAAGGGTGTTGAGTCTCCTAGTCCATCAGTGCACCCTTCAGTAGCTAGTGTTACATCACAAAACGTGGATAATAACACAATTGAGCCCTATGGTGATACGTAAGTAGCACATAATGTTGTTCTTATATTTTACTTTAATTCCATGTTCTGTGTTGCTATCTAGGTTGCTCGACCCATTCTGTGGTCTTTTTTCCTTAATTGTTTTCCATTCAAATCTAGCCTTAATTGCTTAGGTTATTAACATTTGTCTAATTATTATAGTTTCACATGTCAGTCTGAGTGTGCATAAACTATCACCACAATAATGAAGCAACGATTTACGGGATGCTAGCCCCAATTCAGCGATGTCCCTACAGATGTTAGGGATGTTTGGTTTGGGGAGTTTGCTATAAGTATTTGTCTATAACTTTTTTTTTTTTTTTGGCTGTATGTTCACATTTTACTATCAATCTAAATACCTATTATCTACCCTCATCTCAGAATGATTTGTCATTTTACAATGTACTAACCTGTTCATTATTGTAGAAACAATGGACATGGCACCCGAATCATTTGTCACAGATACATTTAGTGTTAGAGGACAGGTGTCGAGCAAGAATAACTGATACCCTTGCAAAGATCAGGAATGTACAAAAGAAGAGGCTTGCTTGGATGTCACTGGACATATATGACTAATTGTGTAGACACTAGCAGTCTGAGGAATAGCAAAAAAAATCAAATGTGGTCAAAGAAAATAGAAGGGTAGCTCTGCTAAACATACTGGAGGTTCTATCAGCTTTACGGAACATAAGTCGAGAACGGTATTTTTTGTCATATAATCTATAGTTAAATGTTCACTTTAATAATTGCTATTAAATTTGTACATGTGCAATCAAATTCTGTACTTAATTATCACTTTAATACTTCTTGCAACGTGCGAAGCAAAGGGATGACTTTGACTATCTTGCATTGTTTGAAAAATTACACTAGTTTCGAGATGGTCCCAATAAGGGCGAATTTGTAGAAAAGAGATCCCACAAGATCATTGTATGTTTCTTATTAATTTCATTTATTAAAAATTACATAACACTTTAATTTTTGTTTATATTTTCACCTTGGAATTATTCAAGAAGATGTCCAAACGATGAAGTCGTAGTACTCTATCGTGGAGTCTACTGATTCAACATCCAATCCAAGTTTTGTGCCATATGAGAAAGGTATGATTTTGTCAGCTGCAGGAGGATTGAAAAAGGGCAGGGTTTATGGCATAGGATATAAGGCTTCATGATTCCGACTTCAGTACCATCAGACTGGGGCCTCGTCTTCGGGATCATCCATGGATATAGAAAAGCTTCATGGGGAGCTTAAGCAGACCCTTCAGCAGCAGCTTTAGGAACAGTTGGACAAGAAGGATAAAGAGATATAGAAAGAGAGGAAAAGGATGAAGAGGACTTTAGAGAAAGAAATAAGAAGATGTCTGCATTGATTGAGATGAATCATATGGTGATGCAGCATCTTAACTTACAAGTGTTCTCCATTCCCTCTTCTGACTCTGATGATTCTGACTCTGATGACTCTAGCCCTTCAATAGCTGATGATAGTTAGATTTGTTTTATTTTCATGTGAATGTTAAGTTTGGATCACTTTGATTATGGATTTAGTCTTATCACTATCATTTGTAATTGCTATTTTTAGATATTTTGATGATATATGATTATTTTCTTATTTGAACTCTAAACAAATTATAGAATTTTATGGTTTGCTAAATAATGTGTGGTGAATGTGTTTTGTAGTTGTGCATTGTATATTGGGAATATGATTTGAGACGTGGTAGGCGATGTGTTGTACATGTGTGCAGGGAGTATGATATTCCCTGCAACGTTGTAGGGTGTGTATAGTCCATATGTGTGTATGGATAATGGATTATAATTGTTATAGCTTATTTGTTGTGTATATGTCTAGGAAATATGATTGGAAACGTTGTAGGCAGGGAGTGTGATAGGGATTGTGCATGTGTGTTGTGCATACTGGTTGCTATGGAATTGTGAACTTGAAAATGTAACAGGTTTTGAAAACTAAAATTGTAGACAGTAGTTTACCACAGATTTTTAATTCTGTGGAAATCTGCCAAAGTTATATGGGAAAAGCTAAAGGCTTTGTGTAATAGGTTGGAAAAATTTGAGGAAATCGAAAAAGGCAGTTTGGGAAAGATGAAATCATCCATTGAAGAACCGCCGAAATTGGATTTGAAAGACCTATACAAGCACTTAGAATATGCATTTTTGACAAAAGGTGAAAAACTACCTGTGATCATTGCCAAAGACCTTACTTATGAACAAATGACCAAACTGGTAAGTTTACTGGGAAAATATAAGGGAGTTATTGCATGGAAAATCACAGATATTAAGAGAATTAGCCCTTCCTTTTGTACTCGTAAAGTCTTGTTGGAAGAAGGAGCTAAACTTATAGTGCAACCCCAACGTAGGTTGAACCTAAACATGAGTGATGTGGTAAAAGGTGAGGTGATTAAACTCTTAGATTTCGGCATTATTTACCCTATTTCTGATAGTATATAGGTTAGTCCAACATAAGTGGTACCAAAGAAGGGAGGAATGACTATGAGCTCTAATGAAAAAAATGAGTTGATCCCAATATGATTGGTAACCGGGTGGAGGGTTTGTATTGATTATAGGAAATTGAATAAGGTAACTAGGAAAGACTATTTTCCTCTCCCTTTTATTGACCAAATGTTAGAAAGATTTGTCAGACGTGAGTTTTATTACTTCCTAGATACTTTTTCTGGATACTTTCAAATTCCCATAGCATCAGAGGATCAAGAGAAGACTACCTTTACATGCCCTTTTGGTATTTGTACATATCGACGTATGCATTTTGGTCTTTTCAATGGCCCCAGAACATTCCAATGATGTATGATGACTATTTTCAAAAGGCTTGTGGGAGATATCATGAAAGTATTCATGGATGATTTTTCTATTTTTGGTGATTCGTTTGATTTGTATTTGGCCAATTTGGAAAAGGTACTTTAACGATGTGAAGAGACCAACCTCATGCTTAATTGGTAAAAATGTCATTTCATGGTGCAAGAAGGTATAGTATTAGGACACAAGATTTCAAGGAAATGTATTAAGGTTGATAGGGAAAAAATTGAAGTAATTGAGAAACTCCCCCTCTAATTTTTGTGAAGGCAATTTGAAGCTTTCTTGGCCATGTGGGTTTTTATAGGAGGTATATCTTGGATTTCTCAATGATTTCTAAACCCCTTACTTCTTTGCTTGAAAAAGATATTATTTTTTATTTTGATGAAAAATGTCTCAATGCTTTCAAGGTGCTTAAAACAAAACTGATTAATTCTCTTATTTTAATTGCACTGGATTGGTCTCTTCCTTTTGAACTAATGTGTGATGCAAGTAACTATACAGGGGCGTAGTGCTTGGACAAAGAAGGAATAAGCACTTTCAATCAATTTACTATGCAAGCAAAACTCTTACGGCAGCACAAGAAAACTACACCGCAACGGAGAAAGATTTGCTTGCCATAATGTTTGCATTTGATAAATTTCATTGTTATCTTGTTTTGTCTAAAGTCGTTGTGTATATGGACTATTCCGCCCTTAAGTACCTATTCAAGAAGCATAATTCTAAACCAAGATTGATAAGATGGGTCTTATTATTGCAGGATTTTAACTTGGAGATTAGGGACAAAAAGGGAGCGAAAATTTTGGCTGTGAACCACTTGTCTAGGTTGGAAAATCCCAAACTTAAGCCATTGGTTGAAGAAGACATCAATGACACCTTCCTGGATGAGCAACTTTTATTTGTTGATGGAAAGCTTGCTCAACTACCTTAGTATGCAGATTTTGCTAATTACTTGGTTGTTCTTCCAGACGACTTCAATGCACAACAAAAGAAGAAATTCCTCTCAAAGTAAAGCATTACTTTTGAGAAAATCCATACTTGTTCCGGTGTTGTGCGGATCAAATCATTGGAAGGTGCATGGATTCTGTGGAAAGTATCAATATCTTGAAACATTGTCATGAAAGACCCGCGGGAAGCCACTACCAAGCTAACAACATCGCAAGAAAGGTACTTGAGTCAGGTATTTATTGGCCTAAACTCTTCAAGGACTCTCACATGTTTGTTCAAAGTTGTGATAGGTGTCAATGTACAGGTAACATCTCTAAATCTAATGAGATGCCATTACAAATTTTTCAAGCTTGTGAAATTTTTTATTGTTGGGGGATTGATTTCATGGGCCCTTTTCCTAGTTCTTTGGGCAACAAATACATCTTGGTTGCGGTTGAGTATGTATCAAAGTAGGTTGAGGTGCAAGCCTTGCCTACTAATGATGTGCAGGTTGTTGTAAAATTTCTAAAAAAACTTTTCACCCAATTTGGAGTACCTAAGGTGCTCATTAGTGATAGGGGAACCTACTTTTGTAATACCCAATTAGATAAAGTTCTCAAATATTTAGGGGTTACTCATAAGATTGCTACTCCTTATCATCCGCAAACTAGTGGTCAATAGAGAATTAAAAAGAATCTTGGAAAAAGTGGTCAATCATACACGAAGCTAGATGATACTCTTTTGGGCTTATAGGACTGCTTTTAAAACTCCTATTAGTACAACCCCCTATTGATTGGTGTATAGAAAATCATATCATCTATAGGTAGAAGTTGAACATAGGGCATATTGGGCAATAAAGCTTGTCAATTTTAACATTCATCTTGCAAGAAAAGAAAGAATGCTTCAAGTAAATGAGTTAGATGAGTGGCGTAACGATGCCTACCATAATTCGCGGATTTACAAAAAAAAGATGAAATGATGGCATGATAGGCATATTCATTCTCCCTGAGAGTTTCAAAAAGGAGATAAGGTGTTAGTTAGGCTTAGACTTTTCCCAGGTAAGTTAAGATCTCAATGGTCGGGCCGTGTGAGATGCATCAAATTTGTCCATTCGAACTTATTGAGGTTTCTCACCCAACTCAATGGATCATTAAGGTGAATGGAAACAGATTAAAACCATATTTGGGAAACGATCTTGACTCCTTAGAGTTCTTGACGTTTCTCCTTTATAAGCCTTGACTATTCTTTACTCTTTTGTACTTAGTTTTCTTTATTATTTTATTATGTTATTATCTTATTTTTGTTCTTTTTCTAGATTTATGATTTCTTTGTTCTATTTCTTTTCTTTTAGTAGGTACTCTTGTAATGGCCCTTTCTTGAGGTGGCTTCAAACATGGTGGCATGACAATATAATGGAAGTATCTTCTTTCCTTTATTCTTCTTCTTTATTATCTTGGTCTTCTTGGCTATACTTTTATTATTCTCTCTTTGGACACTAAGGACAATGTCCAATTTAGGGGTGGGTGGGTGTGTGTGTGTGTGGGGGGGGGAGAATAAGGTTGAAGAAGTGCTTTTCCATATTTTCATATTATTTTGTGATTAAATTTTCAAAAATTTTAGTGATTTCATTGTTAAGTAAGTTTGTAATTCTTTTTCTTACTTGGATATTAGTTTTGTCATTCATTAAGTGGATTTTGATGAAATTGGTTTTATTGGAAAAGATATTTGTCATGACTTGAGAATTTTGATTAATCTTGTTTATGCATTAGTGTTTGAATATTATTTGACTTATCTAGTTGGAATATAGAAGATATGATAAATATGGGAAGAGTTTATTGGCTAAATTTTATATTATGAGTTTAAATTTTTCTAGCTTTGAGTTATGATGAAAAAAAAATGTGAGTTAAACAAAGATATTTAAGAGAAAAATTTGAGGAGAACACTGAAAAATTTTGATTTGAGTTAAAAAAAAAAAAAACAATGAGTAGAAACAACACTATTGTTGGTGTGAATTGAGACAAAATGCTCTTAGTGATGGTTATTAAAGACCTTTAGCTAAAAAGGGGATCAATATAGGGAGAAGTAGCAAGTGAATTCGGTGCACTCTCTTGAGACTATCCCGAAGGCTAAAAGGTAAGAAAGAGCAAAGATAGAAAGAATTGTTGAAAAAAAATGATGAATGATGACTGTAAAAGGGGCTAATACAGTGTGTGAAGAGAAATCTATGTACTAGAGGCTATCAATTCCCTAGGTCATTAAAAAAAAATTGGGAGAAAAAATTTAGAGTGCTTTCCTCACATCATAACTTGAGTATGCAATTTTTGAATTTATAATGCTTGGGTTGGTAGATGGCTTGACTTAAGTGATTCATATTATCTATATTTTTACTTGAAGAGTAAAATAATTTTCTTAGACTAAGGTATGCACTTGATTAATTTGACTTCAAGAGTTTTGTAATGTCTTGTCCAATGTTGTAAAGTTTGAAATTATTTTCAAATGCTATGAATGACAAGGGTTGTATCTAAACTTTGAAAGGAAGACATGATTTTTGCTTTGGTGAAGAAATTTTGGAATAAGAAAGAACTTGTATTTTCTTAATAATTTTTCTTGGACTAAAGTGTTTTGATTGAGGACAAGCAAATGTTCAAGTATGGGAGTATGTGATAGGGGTTAAAATCACCATTCTTTCCCTAGTAATTCAAGAGTGTTTTAAGATACATTTTTTGTAATAACTAGGCATATTCCTTCCTATTTAACATTTTGCTTGTAAAATGTGTTTTTAGCAAATATGTGCATATTTAAGTTAAAAATCGAGAAAAAAATGCACAGAACCAAAATGTACCTAGCGCCAGGCCCAGCCAGTAGACCAAGTGCCGAGTACATTCTCTCTAGCAGTAGAAATTAAGCAAGCTTCAGGTAATTTTCATAACAGACCTGGTGCCAGGTCTAGTAAGTGCACCTGGCGCCGGGTCCATTCTGTCTGCCAAGGAGAAGTGGCCAAAAACAGAGGAAAACCAGGGGGAAAATAGAGTGCACCTAGCACCAGGTAGGTTGAAGGTACCCAGCGCCTGGTATGCTCTGGAGGCAGAAATTATGTACGCCGAATTAGGGCTTATCTAATGATTTTGGTATTTTCCTACTCCCACTCGGCCAAGACTTTCTCAACTACGAAATTGGCATCCAAGAGGCCTATAAAAGCACAAGAGAACACCAAGGTTGGATATACAACATAGAAAGGTAAATTAAAGGGTAGAAATTCTGATTCACTCATTGAAGAAGGAGTTCACCCACATCAAGGAGGATTATCAAAGGGTGTCTTCAAGGAAGAGAAATGAGGCTTGTCTATGAGTTCTTTCTTTTCTCTTTGTCTTATTTTCCTTTAGCAATGATGTGTTCAATACTTTTATTATAATTTAACATTATTTTGGGATTCACGATTTTGCGTTAATTTAGTTATTTGATCAATTCATTGTCATCTTTGGTATTTGATTACTTGATTTTATTGGTTATTAATGCGTGTTCTTCTAATTGACTTCGACACAATGATGTTAGGAGTTTCGTTGCACTGATTTCGTATTTGTTAAAGCTTGATGGATTTGAACGATAAAGTTAGATTTTTAGAACTAAGTGATCAAAAGTTAATTTTTCCTTGACGTAGGGTCATTAGCTAATTTCATGTTTTTAAGAAATTGAAATTCATGTATGTTTTGATTAGGATGGCTTGATTGACAAATCTGCTAATTGAATCAAGATATGAATGATGAGCTTAATGCGTGTTTAGGTCATGTTAGCTTGATTGACAAATCTATTAATATGAATCAAAATATAGGATTCCATGGATTGACAAACAAAGTGGAATTTACCTAAGTAAATTCATGACATGACAAAAGATTGAATTTTACTGTACATTCCTTCATGATACCAAGATGATAATTAGTTGAGAGAGTTACTAATTGGTTCATTGTCATGTCTCTATGATACTTGTCTAAATTGCATAAACCTACATCCTTGAGTTATATATATTTCTTTGTTTTTCTTTTTATTATTTTCTCACTTTATTTGTGCCGGTTAAACAATGAATGAAAAGTACTTGTTCCTTTGAGGATCGATACTTGTTAATTTCCTATACTATGTTTGTAATGAGTATATTTACTAACATATGTATTTTGGGATTAATGTTTTAATTAAAACTTGATTAAGGGATGGATTTATATTTGATGATTTTATATACCTAAAATTTATGCATCAGTAAATTTTGGATACCCAACAAAATAGCATAATTCTGATATCTTACTTGTCTCCCTTAATCAGTACATAAGCTGAACAACCCCATATCTTGAGATGATTTAAACATGGCTTATGCCTAGTCCACATCTCATAGGGCATCCTAGGTACTGACTTGAAGGCACTCAGTTCAAAAAGACACTGTAAGAATAGCATGAGACATCATGCTTTGGACCGTTTCCATGAATGACCTGTTCCTTCTCTCAGCTACTCCGTTCTGCTAAGGTGTTTCTAGCATAGAGAGCTAAAATACTATTCCATGATGTACCATGTAGTCTGTGAATTTACCAAGGAGGTACTCTCCACCACAATCCGATCGTAAGGTCTTAATTAGTTTACCTATCCGATGCTCCACTTCAGCTTTAAACTCTTTAAACTTGTCAAAAGAGTTTGACTTGCACCTCATCAAGTAAAAATAACCATACCTAGTACAATTATCTGTGAATGTGTTGAAGTACTCAAACCTCCATCTTGCTGGTGTAGACAAAAGACCACACACATTAGTGTGAACATAATTCAGTGGCTCATTGGCTATATCTGCCTTTTGGGTAAATGACCTTTTAGTCATTTTTCCTATAAGACAAGATTTACACTATGGCCAACTTTCTAATCTCAATGAGCTCAAAGGCCCATCATGGATTAAACTCTGAATTTTGGGTTAGTTAATGTGACCCAACCATAGATGCCAAAGATATGAGTCATTGACATTGGTCTTTCTCTTCCTATTTAAAGGTTCAGATTGAGCATTTTTTAATTGATTGTTAATAGGATTAATAAAGAATAAATTTCCATACATTTGCCCAGTACATAAAACTTCTCCATTTCTACTAATAGTTATACTAGAATGGAAAGAAATAGAATATCCTTAATTTATTAGTTTTGCAACTGAAACCAAATTCTATCCAAACCTAGGAACAAGTAAAACATCTTTCAATATAACTATTCTATTACAATAAAAAACAAGTTCCAATTCTCTCACTACAAGGGCCTAAACTTGTGCTCTACTTCCTATGCATATTCTATGTTTGCCCTTCTGGAGTCTTCTAATCTTTCTAAACCCCTGCAAATAGTTACAGATATGATCAGTAGCTCCTGAATCAACAAACAAAGTGCAAGTTGATCTAACCATTCATATAGACTCTAGAAAAAAAATATTACCTATGGGGGTTTTCTTAGCTTGAAGATCTGGACACTCCTTTTCCAATGACCCTTCTTCCTACATTTGAAGCATTTGCTCTTGGGTTTGTCTTTGGGCTAGGACTTGGGATGGTTGATGCGTATTTATTTGGGTATAAAAATTATATAAAAATAAGCATATTCCCAATCAAGTTTAAATTAAAACGTTAATCCCAAATTACACATATGAGCAAGCATACTTATCATTATTATAGCATATGGTTCAAATGAGTGTCGATCCTTCAGGAACAAGTATGCATTTATCACTTTTCTTTTATTGTTTAATCCACTTAATAAAGTGAAAAAGAAAATAAAAAGGAAAATAAAATAATATAATATAATATATACATGTCAAGGATGGATAATTATGTAACTTATACCATTATTTTGACAAACATGATCCTAAATGACCTAATCATTATCATAATTAATTATTCTCTTGGCATCATGAATGATTAAGATAGACTCACTTCTTTTTGAATCCATGAATTCACTATCTTCTAGACAAATTAGCATCACATACTCTGTCTCAACTAATTCACCCAAAAGATGCATTAAACACAATTCTTGATTAAATTTCCATACTAAAACTAAAAACATAAAATTAACCAATGAATCCATACTCTGGCAGACATCTCAATTACCTAGTTCTTAGCACTTAACCCTTTTCTCAAGTAAGTTAAAAGACAACAAATATGAAATTAACAAATTGAAACCACCATCAACCTCTTTCTCAAACAAGTTAATAGTAAGAAACAACCGATTAATCTCATCATTAGCACAAGTAATTAAATACCAAGAATAACAATCAATTAATCAAAAGATCAAAGTAACTCTAAAAATCATGAATACCTAAAACAATATCAAATTATAATAAAATAATTAATACATCATGGTTCAAGAAAAAGAAAAAACAAGTAAAAGAAAGCACTCATAGACGAGCCTCATTCTTCTTCATTTGAAGACCTTCTTGCACAATCCTCCTTAAATTAAAGAATTCCTCATTTGATTTGAGTGATTTTCTATGATGATCTATGAATTTCTCCCATTTTCTCTTGTGTTTTCCATCAATTTATAGGCTTAAGAAGTGCCTTAAACTCGTTGGTTTAGGGTTCTTGGCTGAGTAGAAGTAGGAAGATACTAAAATTCAGCAAATTACCAAAAACCGCTTGCAAAAATCAGAGTCCGTCTTATCCTCAGGGTACAGCCGACACCGCTTTGGCTACTAGAGTCGGCGCCGGTTTTGTTCTGTTTCTTTAGTTGTTCACCAATTTTTTTTCTTGATTCCCGCACAATACTTTCCAGAGTACAGCCGGCACCAGTTCGATTCTGTTCTGGTCTTGTTTCAACGCTTTTTCATCGTCTCGAAGTGCATGCCAACAACACGTGGTTGGCGCCGCTTCCACTAGTTTGTCCAGCGCCACCTATTTTCTGTTTTGCGACATTTTTACTTTATTTTACCCCTAAAATCTGAAATAATGTACAAAACACCTTTCCAAGGGTAAAATCTCAAATAGGAAGGAATATGACTAGTTATTAAACAAAATGTATCACAAAATAGCCTCAAATAACTAGAAAAGATATGACTAATTTAGGCCCTATCAATTCCCCCACACTTAGCTCTTTGCTTGTCCTTAAGTAAAGTATCAAAGGCAAGTAGGAAAAACATAAGTTTTCAAAGATTCACTCAATCAATTTCAAAATAGTATTCCAATACTTTTTTCATTAAAGATAACAAAACACACGTTACTATATCTTTTATAACAAATGCAAGACTTGTGTAAGTGTATAGTGACTAGTAAAACCATCTCAATACTTTAACATCATTCACAAGCCATTGGAAAGAATTTAGTTAAAAAAAATATGCATTCCATAGGGTTACTTTTCACACATTGTCTCTACTAATCTGAGACATATCATGATTTTACTTAGATTAAGTAGGACTTTTAAGCTTGTAATGTAAGGCCAACGGGCTTGTAATATAGCTTGTCAAACGAAGGATATAGGAGAATCAAATATCAAAGAAGATGAGAGTTCGCAAGAAAAGGATAAACACAATGTATCAAGAAATTCCAAACTCTTCTTGCTCTCCTATTCCAAAAATCAATCAATCCCCATAACCTTATATAGACTTTACAATTTTGTTCAAGCAAATCTTGCATTTCCATAACTTATTCCCAACTCATCAATAATTTTTTCACAAGGTCATTCAAATTTTCCTCAATGATGCCAAGAACTTGATGTGAACTTAAGTTTTTCAGAAATTCCTACAGCTTAACCACCTTTCTTCTCGTGATCTTTTTCTTCTTTCTCTTTCAATTCTTTCTTTCTTTCTTCCTTTTTTCAAATGCTGCTGTTGTTTGTTTCACAATTTTTTTTCTCATTCTATCTTGTCTTAGCAGCTTTTTGTTTTATTTTCTTGTTTTCAATCTTTCTCTTTTCTTCATTCTCTTTCTTTCTCCAGCTCAACACAACTCTTGATGCATGACTAGAAGTAGCAAGTCATTATCTTTACACAATTATTCTCCCTCAACATTCTCCTATATGTACTTTTATCCATCCAAAGCAATCAAAGATTTGGAATATAAATCAAACTCTCAGAAAGAAGTAATGGACAAAGCTTGATAACGGGTTTAAAGAAAAAAATTAACACTTTAAGCTCAAAATAGGCACTAGGGATAATAAAATAGGTAGTCTTGAAAAGATCAAACTATCTCAAGAAGGCCTATTACTGCCATCCCTAAGTTAAATCATGAATGCCTTTCTTATTTTGCCTCGAGAAGTATTCAAGTAAGTTCTAGAAGGCTCAATGAATTTTAGTGTAAAAACAGGTTTAAGAATAATGCAAAGCATATGATCAAGAACTACTTAGTCCAAGTGCGTGCAAAAAGTCATGCATAAGGCATAAATGATATAGAACGTATGCTCTATAATCTATCATAAAGACATGCACTAAAAATACAGCTTGAAAATTTTGAAAATGTTGCTCACAAGAAAGATGAAGTATAAAAGAAGGATGCATAGAAGAATTCTCAATCTAACCACTCCTCCACAATTAAAATGGACATTGTCCTCAATGGCCAAATAAATAGATCAAAGAATGAATGCCATGGGACCAAAAATAAAAGGGAAAAAAATAAGAAAGACAATACCTCCATTCATTGTACGATCTTCTGTACAAGAGTTGAGTTCCTGGAGAAGGAGGCATTGGCAAAGTACCTAAAAAGAAAAATACAAAAGAGCACACCAAAGCATAAAAACTAGAAAAGAAAAATTAAAAAAAAATAAAGAAGGAAAATAGGATGAACGAACGAAAAGGAAGCGAGAGAACCCAAGAAGGATCATGTCACAGTGTCTAAGAGCATGTCCACTTGATTCGCGTTGCGAAGAAGTTCACCAACATAGAGTTTCACTCGATTGCCATTTACTTTGAAAGTGCCCTTAGTGGGGTGAGTAATTTCAAGGGTGCCAAAGGGGAATAGATTACTCACAGTGTATGGTCCCGACCACCTTGATTTCAATTTACCGGGAAAAAATCGTAGGCGAGAATTGAATAACAATACTTGATCGCCTTTCTCAAATTCGTGATGTCGAGTGATATACTTGTCGTGCCATTTTTTAACTTTCTCTTTATACCGCATTGACGTATCATAAGCATCTTTGCGCAACTTCTCCAAGGCTGTGAGTTGAAGTGACCTGGACTTCCCAACTATCGCAAGATCAAGGTTAACCAGTTTGATAGCCTAATAAGCTTTATGTTCAATCTCAACAGGTAGATGACATGATTTGCCATAAACTAACCGAAAAGGAGTTATGCCAATTGGGGTCTTAAAAGATGTCCGATATGCCCAAAGAGTGTAATCCAATTTTAGACTCCAATCATTCCTAGTATAGTTAATAGTTTTTTTCTAAAATGCGTTTGAGTTCCCTATTAACTACTTCAATCTGTCCACTTTTTTGGGGATGATAGGGGGTGGCCAATTTGTTGTTCATTTCTAAACGTTTGAGAACTTTTTCCATTTGTGCATTACAAAAATGAGTCCCCCTGTCACTAATGAGCACCTTAGGCACACCAAAATGGGTGAAATGTTTTTTTAGAAATTTTACCACCACCCTTACATCATTCGTTGGTAAAGATTGTGCTTCCACACATTTAGAAACATAATCTATTTCTACCAAAATGTATTTGTTCACAAAAGAGCTAGGAAAAGGTCCCATGAAGTCTATCCCCCAACAATCAAATACTTCACAAGCTTGAAAACTTTGTAATGGCATCTCATTAGATTTAGAAATGTTATCTGTACGTTGACACATATCACAACTTTGGACAAACCTGTAGGCATCTTTGAACAATGTGGGCTAATAGAATCCAGAGTCGAGCACCTTTCGTGCAATGTTGTTGGCTTGGTAGTGGCCTCCAGCAAGTCCTTAATGACAATGTCTTAGAATATCATTGCCTTCTTTAAAGTCCACACACCTTCGAATGATTTGGTCCGCACAACACTTAAATAAATACAGGTCTTCCCAAAAGCAATGCCTTACTTCGGAGAGTAATTTCTTCTTTTGTTGCATTGTGAGAGCTTTTGGAACAATTCCTGCAACCAAGTAATTAGCAAAATCGACAAACCAAGGGGTGTTTGGCATCTCACCTTCTATGAGCAAGAGTCATTCATCCGAGAAGGTGTCATTAATGTCCTCCTCTACCAATGATTCCAAATTGGGATTATCCAGTCTTAACAAGTGATCCACAGCCAGGTTTTCAGCACCCTTTTTTTCCTTAATTTTCAATTCAAATTTCTTCAATAATAATACCCATCTTGTCAATCTTAGTTTGGAATCATGTTTGATTAGTAGGTACTTTAGGGTAAAATGGTTCGTATAAACAATGACATTTGACAGAATAAGATAAGAACAAAATTTATCAAACGCAAACACTATGGCAAGCAATTCTTTTTCCGTTGTTGTGTAATTTTCTTGAGCATCCATTAAAGTCTTGCTTGCATAATATATAGGTTGGAAGTACTTATTCCTCTTTTGTCCAAGTACTGCACCAACTACAAAATCACTTGCATCACACATTAGTTTAAAGGGAATAGATCAATCATGTGGAATTAAAATGGGTGAATTGATCAGTTTCTCCTTAAGCGTGGTAAAAGCATTGAGACATTTTTCATCAAAACCAAACACAGCATTCTTTTCAAGTAAAGAGGTTTGGAAATTTTTGAGAAATCTAAGATAAACCTCCTGTAGAAACCTGCATGTCCAAGAAAGCTCCTTATTGCTTTCATAGAAGTAGGAGGAGGTAGTTTCTTAATGGCTTCAACTTTTGCTCTATCAACTTCTATACCCTTCCTTGAAATTTTATGCCCCAACACAATACCTTCTTACACTGTAAAGTGGCATTTTTCCCAGTTGAGCATGAGATTAGTTGCTTCACACCATGCTAGTACCTTTTCAAGATTAGATAAGCACAAATCAAACGAATCACCAAAAACTTAAAAATCATCCATAAATACCTCCATGATGTCCTCCACAAGTCCTTCAAATATAGCTGTCATGCACCTTTGGAATGTTTCGGGACCATTGCAAAGATCAAACGGCATTCAACGATATGCAAAAGTACCATATGGACATATAAAAGTAGTTTTCTCTTGGTCCTCAGGAGCTATAGGGATTTGTAAGTAGCCAGAAAATCCATCTAAGAAACAATAATATTCATGTCCAGCTAACCTTTCCAACATTTGATCAATGAAAGCGAGAGGGAAGTGGTCGTTTCTTGTAGCTTTGTATAGCATCCTATAATCAATGCAAAACCTCCAACCTGTGACCAATCTCATAGGGGCTAGCTTATTTTTATCATTGGGGCTTACCATCATTCCTCCCTTCTTTGGTACCACTTGAGTAGGACTCACCTAAACACTTTCAGAAATAGGGTAAATGATGCCTGAATCTAAAAGCTTAATCACCTCACCTTTTGCCACTTCACTCATATATGGGTTCAACCTATGTTGGGGTTGCACTACGGGCTTGACACCTTCTTCCATCAAAATCTTGTGAGTGCAAAAGGATGGATTGATTCCCTTTATATTAGTGATCTTCCAAGCTATAACTCTCTTATATTTTCTCAACATTTTTACCAATTTGGTCTTTTGTTCTTTAGTGAGATCTTTGGCAACGATCACAGGCAATTTATGTTCTTTGGCTAAGAACACATATTCCAAATGCTCAGGTAGGTCTTTTAAATCCAATTCTGGGGGCTCTTCTATGGATGATTTCATTCCTCCCAAACTGCGTTTCTCAATTTCAAAACTCTTTATCCCATCCACATCATGGAAATCCTCCAAATATGCCACTGATGTTTCCATCAACTCCTCCACAATTGATTCCTACATAAACTCCAAAATAGGTTCGTCAAGAATATTAATTCTTAGACAAGAATTATCAGAAAATAATGGGTGCTGCATGCTTTTTTGGATTTGAATGACTACTTCCTCATCCCTAACCCTAAGTATCAACCTCCTCCCATGAATATTAATTAATGCTTTTGCTATAGCTAGGAAAGGTCTACCTAAGATTAAAGGGACTTTGGAATCTTCATCCATGTCAAGAATAACAAAATCCACTGGAAACATGAATTTGTCAACTTTCACCAGCACATTTGCTATTATGCCCCTAGGATATTTGATAAATCTATCTGCAAGTTGAATGCTCATCCTAGTGGGTTGTAGTTCTCCTAGGCCAAGCTTTTTAAATATTTTATATGACAATAAGTTAATGCTAGCACCTAGGTCAGCTAAAGCATTACAGAAATTAAGAGTGCCAATTAAACATGGGATAGAAAAACTCCCTGGATCATTCTCTTTGTGTGGCAAATTTGGTTTGTCCTGCAATATGGCTAAACATTCTTCATTTAGTACTATTGTGGATAATTCCTCCAATTGCTTTTTACTTACAAGCATGCTTTTGAGAAATTTGACCTATTTGGGCATGTGGATTAGGGCTTCACTGAGTGGGATGTTTATGTGCAGTTGTTTGAATAGCTCAATGAATTTGTCAAATTGGACATCTTTCTAGGCTTTGTGTATACGAGTAGGATAAGGAATTTGAGGTTGGAAAGTGAATTTTTTAGTGGGGTTTCCAGAAAAAGAATAGGGTTTAGCCGGCGCTGGTTCACCTAGCTTAGCCAGCGCCGGTTGCATGCTGGAGGCATGGTTCTTGGTTGTACAGGTCAGCCGACGCCGGTTCTCCTCCTTTAGCTAGCGCTGGTTGCAATCTGTGATGTCGAGCAACTCTTTTCCACTCCGTAATACAATCGCAGCTGTCTCCTCTTTGCTTATTGGTGCTAGTTCTTGAGATTTTAACACTATGTCAGTCAAAAACCTGATTTGTCTCTCCATATTGTGAATCATCTCATCAAACTTCTCAAAGGTGGAATCTATTTCTTGGAAGCATCTCGTGACATGGACAGCAATTTTTCCAATTATTGTCTCAAGCTCTGTTGATTCTGGGGCTTTGAGTGTTATCTTGGAGGAATAATGGGGGTATTGCCCCTCATTAAACCTCCTCTGGTTCCAATTTGCCATTTTGCCTGAAAATAGCAGATAGTTAGATACCAGAATGCACTATCCAAATAGAATTAAAGGAAGACAAAGTTAGTCAAGTAAACATAGTCAGAGTTAGTAAGTAAGATTACAAAAGTATACACAAGATACAAAAGATGGCACTTTTTTTGCGAAAAGAACAATTGTGCAAAATTACATATTCACATATTTACCTATTTACATGGTTAAATCAACAAAATCCAAGCTTTCATGATATTGTTCCCCGACAACGGCGTCACAAACTTGATGCTAAATCATGTTTTTAAAAAACACCACTATAAAGAAATAGAAAAATATCCTAATCCCCGGCAACAGTGCAAAAAACATGATGCGTATTTATATGGGTATAAAAATCATATAAAAATAAGCACATTCCCAATTAAGTTTAAATTAAAACGTTAACCCCAAATTACACATATGAGCAAGCGTACTCAACATTAACAAAGCATAGGGTTCAGATGAGTGTCGATCCTCTAGGAACAACTATGCATTTATCACTTTTCTTTCATTAATTAACCGACTTAATAAAGTGAAAATGAAAAGAAAAAGGAAAATAAAATAAAATAATATAATATAATATATACATGTCAATGGTGGATAATTATGTAACTTATACCATTATTTTGACAAATATGATCCTAAAGGACCTAATCATTATCATAATTAATTATTCTCTTGGCATCATGAATGATTAAGATAGACTCACTTCTTTTTCAATCCATGAATTCACTATCTTCTAGACAAATTAGCATCACATACTCTGTCTCAACTAATTCACCCAAAAGATGCATTAAACACAATTCTTGATTAAATTTCCATACTCTGGCAAACTTAAAACATAAAATTAACCAATGAATCCATACTCTGGCAGACATCTCAATTACCTAGTTCTTAGCACTTAACCCTTTTCTCAAGTAAGTTAAAAGACAACAAATATGAAATTAACAAATTGAAACTACCATCAACCTTTTTCTCAAGCAAGTTAATAGTAAGACACAACCAATTAATCTTGTCATTAGCACAAGTAATTAAATACCAAGAGTAACAATCAATTAATGAAAAGATCAAAGTAACACTAAAAATCATGAATACCTAAAATAATGTCAAATTATAATAAAATAATTAATACATCGTTGTTCAAGAAAAAAAATTAAAAGAAAACACTCATAGAAGAGCCTCATTCTTCTTCCTTTGAAGACCTTCTTGCACAATCCTCCTTAAATTAAAGATTTCCTCATTTGATTTGAGTGATTTTCTATGATGATCTATGAATTTCCCCCATTTTCTCTTTTGTTTTCCATCAATTAATAGGCTTAAGAAGTGCCTAAACTCGTTGGTGTAGGGTTCTTGGCCGAGCAGAAGTAGGAAGATACTAAAATTCTGTAAATTACCAAAAACCGCTTGCAAAAATCAAAGTCCGTCTTATCCTTAGGGCACAGCCGGCGCCAGTTGTGTTCTATTTTTTCAGTTGTTCGCCGATTTTTTTCTTGATTCCCGAGCAATAATTTACAGAGTACAGCCAGCGCCACCTTGGCTACTAGAGGCGGCACGAGTTCGGTTCTATTCCAGTCCTGTTTCAATGATTTTTTGTCATCTCGAAGTGCATGCCAACAACATGTGGCCGGCCGCTTCCTTTGGCCTAGCCGGCACCGCCTTTATTTTGTTTTGCGACGTTTTTACTTTGTTTTACCCCTAAAATCTAAAATAATGCACAAAACACCTTTCCAATGGTAAAATCTCAAATATGAAGGATTATAACTAGTTATTAAACAAAATGTATCACAAAATAGCCTCAAATAATTAGGAAAAATATGATTAATTTAGGCCCTATCACTGGTGTACGGCATTACCTTTCTTCTTTAGGGACTTTCTAGGCTTTGACCCAGTTCTTGAAGAAGAAGCTATCATAGCCCTTGCTTGCGGCTTCATGACCTACTCCACCACCTAGACCTCTTTCATTAACTCAGTTAAACCATATTTAACTTTTTCATGTTGTAGTTCAACTTGAATTGAGTAAAAGAGCCCAACAGAGATTTAAGAACCATGTCTACATAGCTCTCAGGGTCAATGACAGCCTCCAAGACTTCTACTTCCTCAAAAGCAGCAATCATTCTGAGCTTATACTTTCTGACTTATGCTCCCTCAGCTACCTTGGTGTTTATGATTGTTTGAAGAGCCTTCTACCTTGCGGGCTGGCTTTTGTCCGCGAACATCATGGCTAGTAATGTACTAATATCATATACAGTTGTTATGTGCTCATGTTTGGATTAGAGCACATTTGACATGGAGGCTAACATATAACATTGTGCCATCTCATCAGCCTTTTTCCATGCCCTCTCTGCCTCTTGCTCCTTATCGATGGAACTCTCCCCGATCACAGGGCGATTTCGTAAAGGACATACTTATACTCATTGGCTATGAGTATTATGTCCAAGTTCCTTTTCTAGTCCACATAGTTAAGACCCATTAGCTTATTCTCACGAAGAATAATGTCTAAGGGACTAAAAGAACCTCTACCAACCATTTTTGAAAACTGAAAAAATAAAAGAAATTCTTAGATTTCTAGAAGCAAAAATAATTTTGTGCACTTTATCCTCATATTAAACTGATTAACTATAACCCCATCACTATTATCTTTAATATGATTAATTTGGCTCTTAGGAAAACTAACATAGCTTTTTGGGAAGATTAACAGTTTCCTAACCTAAGTGTGTTAACCACCACAAATTAATTTTTCTTCTAGGTAATGATCTAGAAGATAACTTCATCGAGGAAATGACTGTTTCTTCTCATTTCCTATAAACATGTCTCGTACTATAAACTCCAATGTGGGCTGGCCGATCATAGAATGTGTCTCGGGTTATTAATTACATCCTTCCATTAGTTCTAGATTCTTATGGTATCTTCATCCTATATGGATTCACTCTCAGGGTGAGCGAGGAGACCTAAAATCTCTAATGAGGATCGTGACGGAAGCCATGGAGCCGTTGAAACCCCTCTCCCACTTATTTTTTAAATAAGGGTTTTCTTGAAAAAAATATCTTTTGCAAAATTTCAATTATGTTCTCTTTTAACCTAAAATAAAAATTTCTATGTCAAGGTTTATAGCTTTTGAGAAATTTTTCCTTGGTTTAATTTTTAATTAAGTTAAAAACTTAATAATTTCAAAAATTTCCACTAAAAATTTCTAGAGATTTTGATCTCAAGTTTTTTTTTTTTATTTGACCAAAAAAATTTCCGTTTGTGAAAATAAATTAAAATGGTTTTCCATTTTAACTTACAAAAATTTCTAAATCCAAACTAAGTTCTAGGTCAAGTATAAAAACATTTAAGAAAATAATCAAGGATTAATTTTTTGTTTAAGTTAAAATTAACTGTTTAATTAAAGAAAAGTATTTTTCCTTGTCAAATAAAATTTTTCAAAGACTTTGGTTTTAGAGAAAACATGCACATAGGAATTAAAATAAATAGCATGCTAGAAAACTATAAACGTTTTTATACTTTTCTATTTTTAAACCAAAGTGCCCAAATAACAGAATTAAACACATTAATTAAATTAATTAATGATTTGTTTAATTCTAAAAGTTCTTTACTATTATTTTTCATGCAAAATATTCAAAATATATTAACTATTACAAAAATAATAATTTCACCAATATGGGACCAAAAACAAAGAAGAAATTGCCCAAGAATTACAAGAATAAAATAATATATATATATATATATTATTTTCTCCCGATCTTGCACACCCGCCACACTGGATCATGGCCTATAGGCAGACCCTTGGACCACCAATGCATGGGCTACCTGTGCCCAGAACAAAGTCATTGTTGTGACCGCATCCTGGCATCCTGCCCAGGATGCAATTGATTTCCACTGAGCTAAGGGTCCGCTCGGTGCTTGTTGTGGCCCTTGAGCCGCCCCTCGGCTCCACTCACATCGAGCCGCTGCAGCTCGGCTCGACTCGATGCTTCTTCTCCATTTTATTTTATTTTTTCCTTTTCTTTTGCGATTTTCTCCAAAAGCTCTGCAACTTCACCGTGACTTCAACAGGCAGTCTTTTGTTACAGATTTCGAACAAAACAAAAAACCATATTCGCCTATACCCTTTAAAATCGGCTTTACATGGTTGCTACAAAAAATTTTAATATTAAATGCTTCCTAAACCTCAACGATGAGGTGTACAGCAATCTATCCCATACCATAAACAGCGAAGGTTCACAAGCATAATCAATTAATTATCTTGCCAATTTTATTAATTAATAGGCATCCTTCCTAAGCCTTTCAAAGCTTCAGGGCTTTGATACCAATTGAAGCTATGAAAGCAACACAGAAACCATGCATGTGCAGAAGACAAAAGCCAAAAAAATAAAAAATGCAGAGCACAGCAAAAGGGAGAGATTTAATACCTCTACACTTTAAAGGTTTCTTTGGCTGTGAAGAGCTTAATTGAACCGCCGTGATTGCTTCATGCCTAGATGATGATTCCGGTTCAAATCCCACAATCTGCCTACTTTGTCTTATTTGCATGAACACTAATGCTTCTTGAGAACTTAGAATATTCCACCGCCTATTACTTATTGTTCATACAACTTAGGCGAGGAAAATCACAGTCTCAAAGAACTTCTTGATCCTTTGCAATTGATTAGCAAAATCAAGAAGACAAAAAATGAGAAGAATGAACGAAAAAGAGAGAGAAAAAGAAGAACAAAGCTTCTGGGGGGGGTTTTTTGTTTTCACAGACGTGTGTGTATTATGAAAAAAAACCAAAACTCGTGGCCACTATATCTGATAACATAACACCAGGGTTTTGATATTTGAAAACACCCGAAAGTTATCAACAGAAGACGTTTGTCTTACCCCCAAACTCTTCTATTCCGTGAATTTAAAAAAAAAAAAAAACCTTTTGGTCCAGGCTATTGGGCCAATAATTATTTTTATTATTTTTCTTGGACCCAATAAGCCCAAAATAATAAATATTAATTATTTTTTCTGAGACTATAAAATTAACCCAATAAATAATTAATGAGCCCAAACAAATTAAAATAATTATTTAAGCCTTTTATCTGGTGCAAGCCTAGGTTAATTTTCTAATTATTCAATCTGGGGGCTTAGGCCTTGAATAATTAATTAACCAATTAAACTAGATAATAATTTTAATTTAATTTCTCTCGTTCTTTTATTTTATTCTAGTCCAATAATAAATTAGACTTCCTGAATAAAATAAAATCCTTTTTGACTTAGACCATTTCCTCAACCCAAAATTAATTAGGACTTACGGGCTATTCTGAGGACCAAAAAGACATATTGCCTTGGCTACTAAAATGACCAAAAGGCCCCTACTATATAAATAGTGGTATTTTGTATTTTAAATATTTTCTAATATCACCATAAAGAAATATTGATCCCAAGGACAATGCTATGTTAGCTATGTCTTCAACCTACAGGTAAAATGACTAAAATACCCCTCTACACATCACTGTGCATTTAGAGGAGAAAAGGTGTACTAATACCTTACTAAAAGACATCTACCATCCTTAGGCTTCTAGTCTAATGATCCACGCTTTTTTGGAATATTTTCACTTTCCAAGGGAGTTATCCTAAAGCAAATATCCAAGTCATGTTCCCTAAGGCCCTAAATAATCAGATCATTCGGACAACTACAAAGGGTGATATAGTTTAGAAACTATCTTGTATAAGTTTATCTTAACTAACTAGTTACATATACCTAACATACAAGTATATTGATCCTACTAAAGAACCTCAACTATAGTATATCAAAGCATGCGCTTCCAGCTTTGTCAGACCCCCAACTCATACTCAAATTGTAGAGTACAAATCCACATTGTAGCAGTAGTAGTCTAGGTTTTCTACCATATAGTACTTTTCGAAACCACTACTTTAGGTCTAGTTCTACGTATTTGAAATACACTTGTGTTATGAAATGAGAAGAATACTCATTGGCTAAAGATAAGCCATTCTATCATTAGAATTCATAATACAATAACCTTACCATGATGAGATTCCTATTCTCATCATTCGGTTAAAAATGGTAGTTTATGTGTTAAGTAACCTATGGTCCATACCTTACTGTGAAAGACCGACATCCACATAAACCATTTACTTAAACACAATGGGTCTTTTCCCGCCAAAAGAAATGTTGAGATTGAGATAAAAATTTTATTATTGTCTCTGTATCAAATTTGTTTCTAATTTTCAAAATCAAAATTTGACCATTTTTATTTTTCTTTTAATTAAAAGATGAATAATTAAGTTTGTCATGTAAAGTTTTTTTTTTTCATAAAAATATTTATTATGTAATTTAAGTAAATTATTAAATTATAAACTATGAATAAATTTAATCATCAACTATTAAATAGCACTATATTTCATATACAATATAAATAAATTTGTTATGCAAAGTTTTCTTCTTTTTTCCTTAAAAAAATATTTATTATGTAATTTAATGAAAATTAAAATTTATAATATATGAATAAATTTAATCATCAAGCATTATATAATATTACTATTTCATATACTGCAACCATTATTCTATTTGGCTAGTACTATAATAGGATTATAAATAGTGCGATTAATATAAATCTGTAAATAATTATGTAAAAATTTCCTTGAAAATGTTTAACGATGGCATTAATGCCAATTCTAATTAAAAGTAACTCAAGCATATAGTTCAACATAACAATGTATACTGATAATGATAAAGTATATTTAGATTCACGTCAATTATTTGGAAAGATAAACATAGTTTTTATTTAAAAATTTTATTATTTAATTTAATTTACAATTTTTGAATAAATTTAATCATCAAGCATTATATAATCTACTATTTCATATTATTATTTCATACTAATTAGGCCTCCTATAGTCTCCAATCCTTTTTAGGATATGAGACTTCGTGATATATAGTCGCCTATCCTCTTAGATACATGAGTCTCCAATCCTTAAGAATTTTTTTTTTTAAAATGAAAAATAGAAATTCTCTTGTCCAACTACATCAATGTTGTGGGTTTCAAACCCGCGTCCTTGAAAGCATGCATAACTCAACTGCTGGGGCAATCATTATATCCTTTTTTTTTTCTTTTGAACTATTCTCCACATAATTTTTATATTTTTAAAAAAAATTAGAGTAATAACAAAATATAATAATCAGATTAAATTTAATTTCAAAAAATATTATTCAAAATAATAAATTATGTTATACCCTTATATCATTTTAAAATTTTAAATTCTGTTAATAATGTCATAGATTTTATTAAATGGTTTTATACATATAGGTCTTTATAATTTTATACATATTTATATATTCATATATATATATATATATATATTAAAATTCATACACACACACACACACACACATATACATATATATGTATATATACATATATTCATATATATACATATATAACATATAAATGAATATATTATATAAATATAATATATATGTGTGTGTGTGTGTGTGTGTGTTTATGTGTGTATACATATTCACATATATATAATATATATATATATATATATTCATATTCATAAATTCATATGTATAAATACATATTAATATATATGCAAATATTCATATATTAATATTTACATAAATATTCATATATCACTACAAGAAAGGTAGGAATTAGCGAGGAAAATTAGTGAGGGATAAATCCCTCGCTAACTTTGCAAGGGATTAGGGAGGGAAAAAGGAGATAGGCACACCCATTGACTTTCCCTCACTAATCCCTAGCTGATTAGAGATGGATCAGCGTTCACTAAAATCCCTTTCAAATTAGCGAGGGATCAGAAAATCCAATTCTTATCCGTTGCAAATATGATACAAATTTGCTACGGAATTTTGATTTTTACTTAATATTCATTGTAAAATTTTAGCTTCGGATTTGCGACTAATGGTAGGTATAGCAAGCTAATGCCATGCTAATTTGTGAGCGTATAGCAACTGACTTCTTAAAAATTTCTAAATTATAATAAAATAATAATCCCTACCTAATCGCTCACAATTTTGCAAAGGATTAGAATGGGATTATGTTCCGTCACAATTCGTTGGCTGATTTGCGATGGATTTGATTTTTATTGGTAAGAGATAATTAGTATCCCTCGCTAATCCATCACTGAAGTAATCCATCACAAACCCCTTGCTAATTACCATGGGATTTGCGAGGGATTCCCTATTTTGTGGATTCTCAATTTTTCTCCTCACGATACTTTTGCGTGTGGTAAATTTTTTTATGTAATATCCTTACAAATACTAAATTCTTTATTATTTGTTGAATTCTAACCAATGTATATGCATTCAATATATGTGTAATTACCATCGATAATTTATGAAGTATAGATTATAATTAAATAATATGCATGTATTATAGCTCTGTACAAATTCGTCATGTTTAGCATCTAATACATTGGTCACATTATACACACACACACACACAGACACACATATTTGATACGTCATATGGTTAATGTAATACACATATGAACACACATTTAATTACTATGATAGTTACAAGTACAATCAAAGTTCTATATATTACGTTGTATTATATTTGTTTTGGGTAATAAATACAATTTTGGGATTTTGGGATATGAAAGCACGTCAATACTAATTAAACCTCTCATATTAGTAAGCCTAACAGAATCGATGTTAATTAAACCTAAACAAACAACATGATGATTATTTAGCATTGTTCACTGGCGAAATATTTCATGCTATTAATCTGTAGCTAATGAGGAAATAGCTAAGTATTGATAGAAATAAATATGTTTCCCAAGCAGAGTTTTGTAAAAATTGAGAAAAATGACATATCCGTCGCTAATCCATCTCTGAGTAGCGACAAATTAGTAACAGATAAAATACAGCGACGAATTCAAAATTTATAACTTAAAATCACATGGACATTTTGAGCTTAATCTAAAATTCAAAAACTCCCTCGTTAATCCCTTTCTAACACAACACAATTAGTGAGGGATTAGAGAGGCAGTTAAAATCTCTGTTGAGATTGACACTCACTATTCCATTGCTAAATTATTCCCTTGCTAATCACACGTTATTTTGAGAGGGAATAGCGAGGGATTATATTTATTTTATTTTTTTAGTTGCTGTCGCAAATCCCTCGTTAATAGCGAGGGATTAATGACGGAATTTTTCCCTCGCAAATCCAAACGACTATTCCTCTCTTCCTTTTTGTTGAGTTCTTACCCCTTTTCTTCGACTTATCTGTCAAATCCCATCCCATCCCACTGGCGACCTTCCTTCCTCCTTGCTTGAACTACCACTGAACCACCATCTGAGCGGATCTTCAATTCCCTCCCACCACCGAACCACCGGTGACCTTCATCAATGCAATTAGGACTGCCACCGTAGTGTCTCGACCTCAACTGCTCTCTCCAGAGCTTGGCACCGCACCGGACCGCAATTGCTCAAGGTATATTGAACTACGGCCACTCCATTTTGATTAGATTTTTTTTCTCGGACTAAATGAATTGATCAATTGGTAATGGTGTGGTGTAGCATTAAATTATAGTGTTCATAAGCTCTAGGAGCAAAACAATATTAGGGTATGACTGGTTATTGCTTTTACTGATTTTTCTTTACCTTATTTTTAGCTTATTTTAAGTGCTTAGTTGTTTGTTTTTTAGTTAGTTTTATAAATAATTATTTTGGAGTACCTTTTGGGTTTTTATTTGTTGTGGGATTGCATCATTTTATTTTCATTCTCATGGAATGTTTGATGTTGGAAATAAAGTGGTAATTGGTTTGCATATTCTTGAGTTCATTGATTATGGGGCATGTGTTGAAAAGTGTACTCTAGTAGGGTCAGCTCTGCAGCTGTGAAACTCATCCTTAGGTCTTTCAAGATGATATGCTACTTCTATTTTTAATGGTTAGTGCTTCATTGTTAACATGAAAGTATGAGATTTGAAGTAGCAATTGTTTGTAATATTTCAGGAATACTTACCTTTATGAGCTCTATATTAGATAAAACATTGACTATATGTTTTGATATTTAGATACTCTTTCAGAGTGTAGATGCTCAGCGAGAAACTGAAAGTCAAACAATAGAGCTCAACAGATTTAGGTTTTGTTGACAAAATCATTTTTTGGTCATTTTGATGATGGAGAAATAATGAGAAATTGCTTATAACATGTGGAGTTACGATTGTATGGATGATTTGGGATGATTTGTGGAGTATTGGTGTTGATTTGGTGGTTAAACTTTACTTGGGAAGCAAGATGTTATGCTGGAAGTATTGTTTATGTTAACTTTAACTTCACTATTGAAAATTTTCACTGGGGATCTTATTGTAATTTGATTCTATGTGAAACAAATATAATTTGTTTATATGAGTATATAGGACTTATTTTTTGATGATTGCTGCTGTACCTTCATATTTAATTGATGAGGCTATTGTATTAGTTCTTATATGTTAGATATATTACTTATGTAACTAGTTGATGTGCAAAACTCTTTGAAATATTATATGAATTACCTCATAATATGAATTTGTTGAATTTGATTATGTCATAAATTCATGTTTTATGTGTTTGATATTTGTGGATTATATGTTGCTTATTTTGGAGTTCGGTGTGAGATAGGTTGTGAGTTTAGCATTGATTAAGATCATAATTACCTTGGAAGAATTATGCTAAGTTTGAATTTATTTATAGGAATGTGTGTGAGATTTGGTGAGTGTTCAAGACTTTAAACCAAGGACTTAAATTGTGATTTGCCTATTCTTGCTAGAACTCAATATAAAACCCCACATTCATGAAATTGCTTTTCATGTTGGATGTCTTTTACATATATACATACAAATTCTTGTATTCATGAAATGATTCTTCATATGTATGATTTCTAGTGAAAATATAGAATGTAATCGTTGACAACAAATATTTTTAACTAATTAGATTGCCATCTTATCAGCCAAACTAATAACATGTTATCAGTAGTATGATTATGTCGTATGATTATAGTAACCTATTTGTGTAATCTATTCTAGGTTACACTTACAATTTGTTCTATAGTAACCTTATGTTATTATTACGGAGAGTTTAGACATACAGTTCTTCATTTTATTTGACTAGATAGACAAGCACTTCTAGGTATGAAAACCCTCCAATTGCATCTTTAGAATCCCGTGAGTGATTGGTGATCATTCCCTGTGAATGATGGGTGATCATTCCCTATGGGTAATGGGTGATTACTCTCATAGTTAGTGTTGTTGATTAATTGTGTGTTTTTTTACAATGAATGTTGGGTGAATTGAGGTGGCTTAGTGCCTGGAAAATGTTCAATTTATAAGGAAAACTCTATCAAATTTTTTTTTAAAATTGAGGTGGCTTAGTGCAAAGAAATTCTTATTGTTTCTTACCAAGTGTATTTCCATATGTTCTATTCTTGTTTTAGCACATGACCAATACTTAATCCACATCATGCTTCATCTTAATATCACAAAATTTCCTTGATTTTAGTCATGAAGAAATCAGAAACTCCATCTTTACAAAACAACAAAAACGGCAGCCATGAATGAACATGATACTCTTTCATTTTTCTTCACAAATACTATTTCTCTTCTTCATTTTTCTCTTATATTCTTTTCTACTATGATTACAGCCATAATCAACCTTCCATAATTCCTTCAAAACACCATCATACAACACAAAAATTCACAGCAAAGTAGTCCACAAAGTCACCGCCACACAACAATAACCAAACACATCTAAACAATAGTTCTTCACCAAGCACTTTTCATAATTCCTGCCATTTTCCATGAAGAATGCATATCAAAATAATCCTTACAAGCTATAGAACATCATTAATTCATGAGGTGAACCTTTTTACCTTGTGTAGAACACTTTATTGTCTTGAATTTGCCCAAGCTTCCTTCTCCTTTCCTTTCAGTCTCTTCTCACAAATTTCTCGTCATTTTCTTCCTTTTTCTTTCTTTTTCTTTCCTTTGTCTTGTCTTTTCTTTTTCTCACGGGTTGGTACTGAATTCTAGCTGATAAAATAGCCTTCCACCACTATTTCCTCTCTTATATAGGCAAATTACACCATATGGTCAAATGGTGCATTAAATTATGTATTGTGATTTGGTGGTTTCTTAATGGTTAATAAATTTGAAAATTTGATTAAAATTATAGTATCATTCTCCACTATATTGTACAAATTCTTTATGCATGCACTATTGTTGTGGATTTTTTTGTTCTATCCCGTATACATTCACTTCTCATCCCACAAACACTTACCTTCCCGATGGTACTTTCATAATTCAATCTTTCTCCTCCCATAGTTAGTGTTGTTGATTAATTGTTATGAGATTATTTGTATTTTGTGTGTTTTTTACAATGAATTTTGGGTGAATTGACATGGCTTTGTGCCTTTAAAACGTTCAATTTATAAGGAAAATTCTATTATTTTTTTTTAAAAAAAATAGAATACAGTAGATGAAACCTTTTTCTATAGTTAGGACTTCAAGGGGAAACTCAATATAGGTACTTGATAGTTGATAGTATTTCTACGGTATCATTATTCAATCTTTCTTCCATAATTCATAACGAGTATATTAGGGTCCTCGACCTCCACAATCACCAAGGTTCTTCATTCAAATTATACAAGTGCTAATAAGCTACATGGTTATGGACTAAATGTAGATGGATGATCGTAGTTGGATGTACGGAAGACACGTACAAGGGATTAAAGGAATTACATTTGAGTTTGAACAATGGGTCAAGCGACTCAATGCTTATTGTTTGTCAACTAGTCAAGCCTCAGTTATAAGGTGGAAGGTGTAAAAACAAAGCATATATGTCTCCTAATAAAGTGGGTTAGAGATATGCGACTTCCGGATAGATATGCTTCGAACTTAAGCATGTGTGTTGATTTGAATGAGCTCAAAAAATCGGGTATGAAAAGTCATGACTGCCATATGTTTATGAAAAGGTTGCTTCCAACTACATTTAAAGAATTACTCTCGGTGTCAATTTGGAACGTTTTAACTGAAGGCAGTCTCTTTTATAGCGACTTATGTTCTCCTAAACTTTCCACAATGCATATAAAGCAATTGGAATATAATATTGCATTACTCATCTGTAATTTTGACTACTTTCTTTATTTTTTTAGTTTTCTTTTTTATTTTGGTTTCTTTTATTTTGTTTTATTTTATTTTGTTACTTTTATTTTAATGTCTTTTTATACTTTTACTTGGTGTGTTTGTTTGTTTGTTTGTTTGTTTTTTTTTTTTTGGTAGGTTTATTCACCCTTTTATTGCTGACAATAATTCTTTCAACTTTTTGAAAGAGAAATTCTCTTTTCATAGAGCTAATCTGCCTTGGAGAGTATTATTTTCTTTTCCCTCTTTTCATTTTTGGTTCCGTGGTTATGCTTTATTGTGCTATTTTAGGCCATTGAGGACAATGTCTAATTTAAGTATAGGGGATGGATTTAATATTTTCTCAAGTGCATCTTTTTGAGATTTAATGAACTTTCTTGACTATGGGGAAAGCTTTGCCTACGATAAGGTTATGATTTTCTCTTTCACTTTGGATATGATTTTGTCATTCAAATTGATTCGATTTTATTGAGTAAAATTGTGTATTAAGTTGAATATATTAAGTCTTGGCAATTTAAGTTAATCTTGGTTATGCTTCAGTATTTGAATTTTATTCTACTTTTCCTATTTGGATATGGAGGATGTGATGAAATATGGGAAGAGTTGTTGTTTAATTCTTGATTCATGGTTTTCTAAATTTGTTTAACTTGTGGTTGTGAATAAAGATGGTGAGAATTGGGGGGGGGGAGTGCATTTTTATTTTGGTAAGAATGAAAAAAAAATAGTGGAAAATGTTTAATTTATTTAGAAAGAAAATTCTTATTTTATTTGAAAAGAAAATTCTTATCTCAATAGGAAATTGCTTAAGGGGGCCAATACGGTTAGTGGAAGAGAAGAAAAAAGAAGCATCACACTTTCTTGAAACCAATTCTCGAAAAGCAAAGAAAAAAATGTTAGGGGCCAATATAGTGCGTGAAGGTAATGTTCATGCACTTAAGGCTTATAATAATAATAATAATAATAATAATAATAATAATAATAATAATAATAATAATAATAATAACAACAACAACAACAACAACAACAACAACAACAACAACAACAACAACAAGAGTGATTGAAAAAAAGGACATGAGTGTCTCCTTATTTTGCTACTTAGAGTTTTGCAAATTTGATTCTATGAAGTTTGAATTCATTAAACAACTTGACTTGTACGATTTGTGTTATCTATGTCTTGGCTTGAAAGGTGAAATAATTTTCTTAGACTAAAGTATAAACTTGTTTAACTTAATTGTGAGAGTCTTGATACGTTGGATTTAATACATGAGTTTAAAAAGATTTTTAAAGGGTTGAATGGATGACAAATTTTTGTCTAATACTAGAAAAGAAATTATAACTTTGTTGTGGATGAATTTGTGAAGAGCTAAATTTGTGTTTTGTGCTTTATACTTTGCTTAAAGATAAGCAAAGTTTCAAGTGTGGGTGTAACACCCCGCTACCTTGGCCCGCCAGGGCCGGGGATGTCGCCCTGTCCAAAGGACAAGGGGTCTTTATAACTAGGTCATACAAATGAAATAGCGAAATATAAATGATACTTGAACTTAAAATTTATTACATCCCAAAATAATTATCAATTCAAGAATAAATCCCAAAATACCAAAAATAAATCCGTAATAAAAAATTTATCCACCTCATCTCCCCAAAACATTACACAAAAATAAATCATCAGAAAATCCTCTAAAGCAGGCATAATCTAGCTACTCATCCCCACAGCAGGATCGGCCTGAAATCATGGTAAAACGGGTGATGAGACAAAAATGTCATTAAGTTCGTGTGTGCTTTGGGTGTTCAGTGAAATCAGTTCATGGATGCAAAGTATGAAATCTTTACAAAAGAATTGCTGGCAAGAAATAATCATTAGTCAAAAGCAAGAGTGGTGTTTTGGCTTTTCCAAGCGTACATAATCAATAAAATCAACCACTCGAAATAAATGATTATGGGTTACCACACGTTGGGCCCCATAACCGGTCAGAATGCCGACACTTTATGCAAACTGACAACAGGTAGGTGATCGGCCTACCGGGTAAGATACTCTTCCTTCTCTATACCCAACATCAACCGGGTGTCCATTCCGGCAAAATACAGTCACTTGACTGAAATAAAACAAACTGCTTGCTCGGACCAGCACGACCTACTGGACTGACATCTCATCCGGGAAGGACTCACCCCTCAGAGGTGGCCACCTACTGAGAGACTTACCCTAACCCTTCAAAGACTAGCCCTAGCAGTCCACCCTTATTGAGTACTTAACGTAACGTATCCCACTTGGAAAAAATGAACAAAACACAGTTCCACTTGAACATGGCAATTAAGGGTTTCCAAAATCTTTGTCAAAACAGTTTTAGAAAGAGTTTTGAGTTTGAGTAAATCTGCCTATTAAATTTCATTTGAATCATTTATCAGAAATAAAACAGGAGACAACCCTCAATTGCCTTTACAAAAATGAGTGTCCATGCACTCTACATTTGGCTTGCCATAATTTAACACTTTTCATCAATCAGGTTTTATGCAGGAGCTTACCTGATCCTCGCTCACAACAATAGGTCTCCAACAGCTGACCTAACCCCGCATGGCAAAAACAAACCACAATCAATCTCAAGCCACAATCCACTTCCTCCATTTTAAATTAACTCCACTCACTACTATCATGATCCTAGTGTCCCAAGCTTTAAGGCCAAACAACAAGTAAATAGGTTTATAAGCAAAGGGTAATTTTGATATTTAAAATAATTACTGTTTTGGGAAATAAGTACTAATAAGTTAAAGGTTTAAATATTGCTAAGAAAATTTAGAGTTTATTTGATGAAGAGTCTTAGGTGGTTTTTAGGAAAAATAATGATTTATTAATAATTTAGTTGTTAGAAAATAATTGATAACCAAAGGTAGTTGAAAATGAATTTTAATGAGTCTTGCTTGAAAAATAATAAATAAGTTTTAATAGGCTTTGATTAAAAGATAATAATTAAATTTACAATGATAAGTATTTTACTAATTATGATTATTTCCATAAAAGGCTTTAGTTGTTTCATTACTTTATATAATATCTATATATTTTATTTTTAGTAAGAGCTATTATTTATTTGACTAAAATATCCTTTATATATATATATATATACATATATATAATAATCTAATTCTACCCTTCCTAGGGTTTTTTCGAAATTACTAGCCAAAAATCATAATATTAAATATTTTATTTGAAGAAATAAAATTTAGCTTCAAGACAACTAGGTCATGATCATATTTCCATGGCTATTCACAATCATGAACATATACAATCCTTCAATTCATCAAATCATCCAAATCATGCACACAAGCATAGATCTAAATTTATCAAGACATGATCTAACCTCTACTAGCATAAATATGATCATGGCTTCAACAATCCAACATGAATATAAATCATATTCACCAAAGGTGACATAATCTCTAGTATACATCACCGCAAATACTACCTATGACATGGTAACATGCATCAAACCTCAAATCATCATACAATCAACCAGGATAATCCTTCCATCCATAAATCCCATCTCCTTCACAATCATACATATATTCATGTTTCAATCTCAACAATACATACTCAAATCCTATTACAATCCACCTTCTGTCATCATCATCCTAGAGACATAAATCTAGAGTTTAAAAGAAAGATTGAAGGGACTTACTTGGTTGATGAATACCTTGAAGGAGTTTAGAATGGATCTCAACTCCTAGATGCCTAAAATCGTCCAAGGAAGATGGAGGAAGCATGGCCATGGAAGAAGAAGCCATCCGGCCAAGAGAGAGTTTCGGCCATGAGAGAGAGAGAGAGAGAGAGAGAGAGAGAGAGAGAGAGACCATTAGCATGTTTATTCATATATATTTTCACTAGAGATCAAAATTGGAAAAGATGAAGTTGTTAGAACAAACCTACCTTGAAGGTGTTCTTGAACCTTCACAGAATTTTCTGGTTTTGATCCGAACTAGCGAGTTAGTTTGTGGAGTTTGATGTTAGGAATGGTGTTGATGGACTCACGGCAGTGAGTAGGTCAACTCTGGATATTTTAGAGAAGGTTTGAAGTGGTTTGGAGGGGTATTAGGTGAAAGGAAGAAGTAGGTGCTCTTGGTGTATTGTGTGTGTTCTTGAAGGTTGAAGGAATTTGAGAGAATTTGATTTGCAGCTGCCGAAATTCTGTGAGAACTAGGGTTACCAAATTTTTTGTAGGGTTTAGGAAGATGGTTCTCTGATTTGGAAGGAAAAAGGAAAGTCTAGTTGTTAAAATCCTTGAAGAATATTTTTAGGAAGCAAATTTGGAAACTAAATATCCTAGAATATCTTGATTATTGGAGAGCTTGGAAGTCTGCCATGTCCGACAGTTTTGAGCAGAATTTCAATAGGATGAAATCTGGTTTAAGGTAGCTTATGGTGGCCAAAAACAATGTGCATAATGATGGAGAAAAAGTCTGGTTATTTGAGTGATACATTATGGAAGGTTGCTAAACTATGGTGGCTGGAAATTTGGTAATCAATCAAGCATGATTGCAGGGATTTGTTAGAGAGATTTTCGGGCAGCCATGTCTGAATTTCGTGTAGAAGCTTAAGGGGAATAATGGAGCTCAGTTACTGGAGGTTTAAGGGAAGTTTATGCAGAACAAGGATGGTGTTTCAACTGGAAGAGATTAGGAAACAAAGCTGGACAGTGGATTGCACAGAATTTTCGCTGAGCTGAAATTCCTGGACAGTTTTTCGGCTGCCATTTTCCAGCCAACTTGCAGAGAGTATGAAGGGGAATTTTAGGGGCTTTCAAGGCTGTTTTCAAGCCTTCTTCATGGAGGAAAAACATGGCTAAGGTGCTTAACAAACTCTGGAAGAAAACAGCTTGGTTTTGGATTCTCAAAGTTGCGATTTGTATAGGAATTTTTCTTAGTTTCGCTCCATCTCTGGGCAGTTGGAAAATGGCCAAGAAATTCAAGTTGTAAGCTGATCCAAAAGACCATTTTTCTGGCAGCATTTGGGAGGGAATGTTAGCTAAGAATCTCGACACCTTGAAGGCACAATAAGTTGGAAAATTTCAGCTCATTCTAAGAAGGAAGATAAACCTAGCTAGAGTGAATTTTTAGCAAGTTCACTAGAGGGTTTTATCCTCTCGGAATCTCCTACATCTCTTCCATATTTTTAGACCATAAGAAGTCTTTTACTAAGACATTTTGATCCTACAAAGCCACAGCACTTTACTGAAATTTCTGGAAAGAAAATGGCTGGAACAACTTGATCAAACTAAAGAGTTGAGAAATAAGGAAAATCAAAGATCAAGGAAAAATGAAATCCTCTTAAGAAATTCAAGTAGGGCAAAGGAGTAGAATGAAGATACTCCTAACATGTCTCTCTTAGGACAACATCTCTACCCTACTCCAAGCACATAAAGCCGAAATTATTACTTCCCAAGCAAAAATAAAATTTAACCAAGTTAAAGCTCCTATGATAGAATTTGAACCCAAGACCTCAAGAACTAATTCTAAGGCTCTAACCACTACACCACAACAACTCTTGTTCTTATTTTCCCTCCAAAAAAAAATATATATTTTCTATTCAATCCTCAAGCTATCTTCCTATTTTCACCTCAAGCAAAAATTACCAGTTTGCCCTTCTTACTCAATACTCACCAACAAGCCTCCAAGACAATAAAACTCAAATCCAAAGCATAGAAAATCATTTAAAAATATATTTAAACATGCAATAAATTATGATATGTATCCCAACCCCCTTACTCTAAGGTTGGTTTTGACTGGGGTTTCACAGTGGAGGAATGTGATAGGGCCTAAATTTATATTTATATTCCTAGTTGTTTGAGTATATTTTGTGACACTTTTGATACAATAACTAGTCATATTCCTTTATATTTCATATTTCCCCTATAAAAATATTTTTTTGTAATTTTATATAAAAATAGGTGAATTTAGAGCTAATTGGATAATTTTACAGTGCAGACCCGGCACCAGGCCAAGAAGATGGACCTAGTGTCGGGCCAAGTCTAGAGAAGGATAGAATAAAGTATAAAAACACAAAGTAGGAACTATGAAATTGGAAATTGGAAACTGAAAAGGAAACTAAAAAAAAAAAAATGAAGTCATGGCTCATGGTTCAATAGAAAACAAAAAGGAAAAAAAAAAAGAATAGCTCGGTGGGCTAAGTCTACAAACAAAACAAAGCAAACAAAGAAAAAAGAAAAGGATGAAGGAGCATTATGGGGAGGATGTTGAACATGTTAGGTATCTCACGCATATCATATATGGCGCAGCGGAAAAATAAAATGGGATACCAACCCAGAATCCGCATATGTGTGAAAAACAAGACATAAAGAGATCAAATGTAATACCTTTTCACCTTTCTTTGATCATCTGAAGAACAAAAAAATTTCTTCTTTAAGTTGAGGCACGATCCAGCAATTCTCTTGATCAAACACCACAAGAGTTAAACGTCCAACCACTATAATCACAGTGTGTGATTATCTCTAACAGAAATCCACACGGAGGAACACTCAAGCACCAAGATTTTCTGTGCTAGAAGAAACATCAATGGCGGCTAGGGTTTTGATCAATGTCAACAAGAGAGAGAAGAAAGAATGTTGTGAGTTGCCCTAGGGGGGTTTGGAGTTGTTTTCGTGTCTTACACTACTCAGAAATTTCGTGCGTATATCCTCTATATATTACATGAAATCTGCTGGAAAAATACACCAACTGAGAATTCTAAAATAGTTAGAATTTCCTAATTGTAATTGGACCATTAATTATAACTAATTATAATTTGGTCACAACAACTTCTCTTTCTCGCAATTAACCCCACTATGTTATCAAATAACATCTTGAGTATACAATCCTCTATTGTATGTGACCTATTAGGTTTCCCAGTCAATTGGTAGCGAATATGAATTAATCCAAACGTCTTTGAGATTAATAATCCATAATTAATTAGAATTAATCATATTGATTCTAATCAGGATTGGGTTATTAATTCATCAATTAATAAACCCATATTCCTAGATCATGAGCAGTACCTAGCAACACATCATAACCACCCAAGAGTCCAGGAAGTCAAGTGGCTTAACACGAACCCTTCAATAACAAACTACAGCGCAATTAACTCCTTTCACCATATAATATCTCATTCAGTTTGGAGTACGGAATTATTGCCAACTCCTTCCAGAATATATATTAATTCTGGCCCGAATATAATAGTACTTGTACCAGGATCCCACTACTCTAGATGTGTATCAATTGAAACTATTTCCAATATACAGTCGCCTTGGCCAAGGACTTCTCGAGTAATAATTCCTATAAATGGTCGTGAGATATTCGCCCCTATTAGGAGTGGTGAATCCTTTATTGGCCCTCTCAACTACTTTCGTTTACCTCACAATGTACCTAATATCCATCCCATAGGCGGCCCTCGATCTGGCTCCAAGGATTGGAATCAAAGCACAATGCTCAGCAAACAAAGTACCTTGGAGATCTCAAGTCTAAAAATACTTGCATGTTTGCTATATTGAGATTATATCACTAGCACTAAATAGTTATCCATGTGATTATCTCATAGTTAGGTCATCCAATATACTTATTTCATTAACAAGCATCCATGTGTTAACTTTGAATATCTTAATACTCACGGATATGAGAACTACCGCCTGATCAAATCAGGAAGTCTACCACATGCTAGTCCTAACGCATTAATGATGTCCTGTCTCATTGATACTACGACTAAGGACTATTTAAGTACTAACACTATATAGTGTAGTAGGAATCCCATATCATGATCTCTATCATAATTTTCTTAACACAATGTTGTGTTAGGGACTTTATCTAACAATTATTTTACCCAAAAAGTAAACAAAAGAAACCGTAAGATAAATAATGCCTTTTATTAAAATAAAATATGTCATATACAATGTATAAGTGATTGCATCTAAGGCATAACACTAACAGAACATCCTTGGGAGGATGCAAAAAAAGGGAATCTCGATCAACTTAGGCTTTGGCGTAGCTCGGCAGCTTCAGTGAGGCAATGGTTTCAGTGGCTCGGTTCTCACGACTCAATAGAGAAGAAAGAGTGGCTTCGGTGAGCCAACAGCAAAGGAAAGACTCATCTCATTAGCATGACTGGGACAAAGCTCAATGGCTCAGCACAATTAGAATTCAGCTCTCTTCTTCTTGCTAAAGCCACCGCAATTTCCTATGAATTCGGCTCGGGTGAGCCAAATTCACACGAAATTGCGGTGGCTTTAGCAAGAAGAAGAAGAAGTCGTGGCTTTAGTTAACTTCAATAAAAAGGAAAAGGAAACAGCTTATTATTTAGCGGCTTTGACAAAGAACAATTTAGCTTCTGTAGGAGTGTTTCTTTAGTACAAAACGACAATAAAATAGAGTTGCCAATTCTTTTAGTCGGTGGCCTTCTTTATTTGAAATTCAATTAGGAAATTACTGCTTCTTGGTGTAGATTTTTTAGGAAGTTATTGTGCCTATAAAAATGGCTATTCACGTATGTAATAGGTGTGTGCATAATGTGGATCATTAGAAAACTATTTCAGAGTGTACCACTATACTTTCTTTAGAGAAATAAATCAAGGAGCATTGGTTTTGAAGAAGTATTCATTAGAAATTGAAGGACTCGTTTATGAGTATTTATATCTTTCCTTTATTTTCTTTTTCTTGAACATTGATGAATTTAATTCTTTAATTGTATTTAGATATTATTCTTGAATTTGTGATTTTGAGTTAATTTAGTTCTTTGATTAATAAATTATTTTCCTTCGTATTTGATTACTTGTTTTATTATGAAGTTGATTAATTGATTTTTGTTTTTAACTTGCTTGAAAAATGGGTTGATAATGACTTCAATGAATTAATTTCATATTTGACATCTCTTAACTTGCTTGAAAAATGGGCTATTAGACAAGAATTTGGGTAATCAAAGGTCATTTGATAATTGCTAGAATATGGATTTATTGACTAATTTCATGATTTAAATCACCTAGAATATAAGGGTTTATATGAGGATTGATTTTAATGCATCTTTTGGGTAAATTGGTTGAGATAGAATATGTTCACTAATTTAACTAGATGATAGTGATTCCATGGATTGGAAACGAATTGGGTGTATCTTAAATCCTTCATGAGACCAAGATGATAATTGATTGTGATATTTGATAAGTGATTTATTATTATGTTTTCGAGAATATTTGTCTAATAACATATTATTTCATCCTTGAGTTGTATATATTTTTATTTATTTTTCTTTTTATTATCTCATCACTTTATTAGGCCAGTTAAACAATGAATGAAAAGTGATTTGTGTGTACTTGTTCCTTTGAAGATCAATACTCGTTAATTCCCTATACTATGCTTACAATGAGTATAATTGCTCGTATGTATAATTTGGGATTAATGTTTTAATTAAAACTTGGCTAAGGGATGGATTTAAATTTAATGAATTTTATAGACCCAAAATTTACGCATCACCGGCTGTGCCAAACGGAGCCGGTGTCGGCCCTGGACTGTCCCATGTTAGCAAACCTTTCCTTTCATGCTTCGATTGGGTAATTTTCCAAGAGCTTTGGTATTTTCCAATCTCTAATCAGTCCAGAACTCATAGGGAACGAATTTTGGCCTCCTGGGAGCCTATTTAAACAAGAAAAACACAAAACAAAAGTGTGCATCCAAGGATTAACGCTTCCAATCACATGAGAAGAGGAGATTCATCATTTAAGGAGAATTATTCAAAAGGGTTTTCAAGGAGAAGAAGAAGGACTTGTCTATGAGTTCTTTCTTTTACCTTTGTTTTCTTTTTCTAGAATAATAATGTAATTAATGTTTTCATTGTAATTTGACATTGTTTTGGGATTCAAGGTTTTTGGATTAATTTAGCTATTTGATCAATTTTATATCGTTCTTGGTGTATGATTACTTGTAATTATGGAAGAGTTGATGAAGTTAGATTTGCTTCTAATTAACTTGTGAAATAATGTTAGGAGTTGATTTAATTTTATTAATTTCATATTTGTTATTTCTTAACGGACATGGGAAACAATTTTAAGGTAAAGAAACGAAATAATCAAAGATTAGTTGATTTTGCCAAGAGTACATGGTCATTGGCTAATTTTATATTCATTATTACCTAGAGTATAGGGATAATTGTTGAAGAATGAGCTTCATGCATCTTTTTGGTTATGTTGGTTTAATTGGAAAATTTGCAAATTTAATCATGTGATAATGATTTTATGACTTGGGAAATGATTGAACTCTATTTTAATTCATTCATGATCCCAAGATGATGATTAATTGAAATAGTTGCTAAAATGATTCATCATTATGTTTTCTAAGATAGTTGTCTAAATTGCATATTTCTACATCTTTGAGTTGTATATATTCTTTATTTTTCTTTTTGTCATTTTATCACTTTATTATGTTGTCTAAATAATGAATCAAAAGTGATTAGTGTGTACTTGATCCTTTGAGGATCGATACTCATTAATTTCCTATACTATGCTTGCGATTAGTATACTTGCTCGTATGTGTAATTTGAGATTAATGTTTTAATTAAAACTTGGCTAAGGGATGGATTTAAATTTAATGATTTTTATACACCTAAAATTTAAGAATCAAGGTTTTGGCACCATTACCAGGAACAATATCTTAAATGCTTGGATTTTGTTGATTTAACCATGTCTATATGTTTATATGTAACTATGTAAATAAGTATATATATTCTTTGTATAAATAAGTGACATATCTTGTTTTATGTATACAAATACCTTAACTAACTAATTTGATTTAATATTGTACTATATGTCCCTAGACTTTGCTACGTAAAGAAAATGATCCAGAAAGTTTTTCTATTCCTTGTCTTGTTGATACTCTTACATTTTGCAATGCATTAGCAGCCTTAGGTGCTAGCATTAATCTTTTACCATACAAAACATTCAAAAAGCTAGGTCTAGGTGAGCCCAAGCCTACTAGGGTGAGTATTCAACTTGCAGATAGATCTATTAAATATCCTAGGGGAGTAGTTCAAGATGTATTAGTTAAAGTGGATAGATTCATATTTCTTGTAGATTTTGTTATTCTTGAGATAGATAAAGATTCTAAAGTTCCTTTAATCTTAGGTCGACCCTTCCTAGCTACGTCCAAAGCATTAATTGATATTCATGGGGGAAAGTTGACACTTAGGGTTGGGGATGAAGAAGCTATTATCAAAATCCACAAAAGCATGTAACATCCTATATCTTCTGATGATTCTTGTTTAAGGATTGATATTCTGGATAAGTCTATCTTCAATTTTGTGCAGGAATCATTTGTCAATTTCTCTATGGACTTAATGGAACGATCACTTACATATTTTGAAGATTCAAATAAGGGCCGTGAGTAGGGAGAATTTGAAGAAATCAAAAAAGTAGTTTGGGAAGGATGAAGTCATCCATTGAGGAACTACCAGAATTGGACCTAAAGGACCTCCCCGTGCACTTGGAATACACATTTTTGGCTAACGGAGGAAAATTGCCAATAATCATAGCAAAAGACCTTACTTGTGGACAAAAGACCAAATTGGTAAGTTTATTGGAAAAATATAAGAGAGTCATAGCATGAAAATCACAGACATTAAGGGAATTAGCCCTTCCTTTTCCACTCACAAAATTTTGTTAGAAAAAGAAGCAAAGCCCTAGTCTTACCCCAACGTAGATTGAACCTAAATATGAGCAATATGGTAAACGATGAGGTGATTAAACTTTTAGATTCCGGCATCATTTACCCTATTTCAGATAGTATTTTGGTAAGTCTAACACAAATGGCACCAAAGAAGAGAGGAATGACGGTGAGCCTAAATGAAAAATATGAGTTGATCACAATAAGATTTGTAGCCGGCTAGAGGGTTTGCATTAATTATAGGAAATTAAACGAGGCTACCAGGAAGGACCATTTTCCTCTTCCTTTCATTGATCACATGTTAGAAAGATTAGCCAGACATGAGTTTTACTACTTTTTAGACGGTTTTGCTAGTTACCTTCAAATTTCCATAGCACCAGAGGATCAAAAGAAGACTACCTTTACATGCCCTTTTGGTACTTTTGAATATCATCGTATGTCTTTTGGTCTTTGCAATGGTCCAGGAACTTTCCAAAGAAGCATGATGGCTATCTTCAAAGGACTTGTGGGAGATATCATAGAGGTATTTATGGATGATTTTTCTATTTTTGGTGATACTTTTGACTTATGTTTTGCCAATTTAGAAAAGGTGCTTGAAAGGTGTGAAGAGATCAACCTCATGCTTCATTGGGAAAAATGTCACTTCATGGTGAAAGAAGATATTATATTGGGACACAAGATGCCAAGAAAATGTATTGAGATTGATAGAGCAAAAATTGAGGTAATTGAGAAACTTCCTCCACCCACTTCCGTGAAGGCTATTCGAAGCTTTCATAGTCATGTAGGTTTTTATAGGGGGTTTATCTTGGATTTCTCAAAAAATTCTAAACCTCTTACTTCTCTACTTGAAAAAAATGTTGTTTTTTATTTTAATGATAAATGTTTCAATACTTTCAATGTGTTTAAAAAGAAATTGATCAACTCCCCTATTTTAATTACACTGGATTGGTCTCTTCTTTTTGAATTAATGTGTGATGCAAGTGATTATGCAGTAGGCACTGTGCTTGGACAAATGAGGAATAAGCATTTTCAACCAATCTACTATGCAAGCAAAACTCTTACGGCGGCACAAGAGAACTACACCACACCAGAAAAGGAATTGCTTGCCATAGTATTTGTTTTTTATAAATTTCATTCTTATCTTATTTTGTCCAAAGTCATTGTGTATATGGACCATTCCACCCATAAATACCTACTAACCAAGTATGATTCTAAATCAAGATTGCTAAGATGGGTTTTATAGTTGTAGGAATTTAACTTGGAGATTAGGGATAAAAAGGGAGCAAAAAAATTAGCAAAAGATCACTAATCTATGTTGGAAAATCCCAACTTAGAACTATTGATCGAAGGGGATATCAATGACACATTCCCGGATGAACCACTTCTACTTGTAGATGGTGAGATTTCTCAAACACTTGGTATGCGAATTTTGCTAATTACTCAGTTGTAGGATTATTCCTGAAGTTTTCATGGCACAAAAAAAGAAGAAATTCCTCTCTAAAGTTAAGAATTACTTTTGGGAAGATCCTTACTTGTTCAAGTGTTGTGCAGATCAAATCATTCAGAGATGTGTGAATTTCACGGAAAGTGCAAACATTTTAAAACATTGTCATGAATGACTCGCTTGAGGCCACTACCAAGCTAACAACACTGCAAGAGAGGTGCTTGAGTTCGGATTTTATTGGCCAACAATCTTTAAGGACTCTCATAGGTTTGTTCTAAATTTAATAAGATACCATTACAAATTTTTCAAGCTTATGAAATTTTTTATTATTAGGGAATTAATTTGATGGGCCCCTTTTCCTAATTATTTTGGGTAATAAATACATCTTGGTTGCGGTTGAGTATGTGTCTAAGTGGGTTGAGGCACAAGCCTTACCTACTAATGATACTCGGGCTGTAGTCAAATTCCTTAAAAAACTTTTCACCCGTTTTGGTGTATTTAAGGTACTCATTAGTGATAGGGAGAGAAACTTTTGCAATGCTCAATTGGACAAACTTTTCAAACATTTAGGGGTTACTCATAAGTTTGCTACTCCCTATCACCCCCAAAAACAAGTGGCCAAGTTGAGGTGGTAAATCGAGAGTTAAAAAGAATTTTGGAAAAAGTGATTAATCATACAAGGAAGGATGATATTGCCCTCTATGATTCATGATTTTCCTTTGGTCCTTTTTACTTCTTTTTCTTGCCTTTTCTTTTATTTTGATTTTCTTTTCCTTTTCTAGAGTTATGTTTTTTGTTTTTGTTTCTTTTGTTTTTATCTAGGTACAATTTCCCTAATAACTCCGTGTGGTGGATTCACATGTATTGGAACTAATTTGCAATGGAAGTATTTTCTTTTATCTATTCTTCCTTTTCTCTATTTATTTTTGTCCATTTACCACAATGTCCAGTTTACGTATGGGGGGAGAATTTAGCATTGAAGATATTTTCTATATATACACATTTTGTGTGCTGAAATTTTTCAAAATTTTTATGGTTTTTATTGCTTTAGCAAGGTTATAATTATCTTTCCTACTTGAATATAAGTTTTGTCATTCACTTGGTGGATTTTTATTGTCAATAAAATGGTTTATTAAATGGGATATGTTAAGACTTGAGAATTTTGGTTAATCTTGTTTATGCATTAGTGTTTAAGTATTATTTGATTCATCTAGTTTTACTATGGATAATGTGATGAATGTGAGAAAAGTTGTCGACTAACTCTTGTATTATGGGTTTAAACTTTGCTTAACTTTGAGTTGTAATAAGGAATTTGAGGAGAAAAAATCTTTGAGTGGAAAGATTGAGGAAAAAAAAAAATTGATTGTGAGTTGAGAAATGAGAAAAATTGTTTCATCTTTGAAGGTGAGAAATTACTTTTGCTTGTTTATGGGGGACAATACATATAATAAAGAGAAATCCACTTTCTGGAGGCTATTAATTCCTAAAAGCAAAAGAAATAAAGAAATATTATTGAAAAAATAATTAGTGATTACTATAAGGGGGCAAATACGGTATGTGAAGAGAAATCCAATCACTTGAGGTCATAAATTCCCTAAGTCGTTGAAAAAATTGGAGCGTTTTCCTTGAATCATGACTTGAGTTGTGCAATTTTTGGATTTATAATGCTTGAGTTAGTCGATAGTTCGACTTGTATGATTAATGTTATCTATGTTTTTACTTGAAGGGTGAAATAATGTTCTTGGATTAGCGTATAAATTTGTTTAATTCGACTTCAACAGCCTTGGTATGTCTTGGTTAGTACTTTATCTTATGAATGTTTTCAAAAGGTTGAAAGAATAGCAAGGACATATCTAAAGTTTGAAAGGCAATTGTGGTTTTGTTCTAAGTGAGCTTTTTGAAAGATCGTCTTGCTTTTCTTTGTTTTAAAGAGCCTTGCTTGAGGACAAGCAAAGGTTCAAGTGTGGGGAATGTAATAAGGACAAAGTTCATCTATATTTTCCTAGTTATATACGCATATTTTATGATACATTTGGTGCAATAACTAAGCATATTCCTTCATATTTGATATTTTACCTTTGGAAAGGTGTTTTGGATATTTATTACAGAAAATGATGAAAAAATAAAAAAACTCGTCACCGTTAGAGCACGGCCGAGGCCTACTATGACTCTCGGAGCCGGTGCCGGCCCCGATTTGAAAAAATAGAGGATTTCATCGTAAAAAAAATAGAGCATGACTGGGTGACCATAGCACGGCTGAAAGGGCCTAAATTCACTTATATTTTCAAAGTTATTTGAGGTTATTTTGTGATACTTTTGATGTAATAACAAGTCATATTCCTTCCTGTTTGATATTTTACCTTTGAAAAGGTATTTTGATTATTTTATGTAGAATTGGATGAAAAACAAAGCAAAACCGTCACTGTTGCAGTGCATAGCCGGTGGAGCACAACCGGCGCTGGCCCTAGTCTGGAAATGAGCGAAAATCGAGAAAAAATAGAGCGATGTTGAGAAAATAAAGCACAACCAGCACCAGCTTTGTACAGGATAGCGGCGCTGGCTCAATACTGTAGCTAAAGTGCTGGACTTCGATTTTTGTGCGATTTTGGCAGTTTCTCAAGAGTTTTGGTATTTTTCAACTTCTACTAGGCCTAAAAACTCTAGGGGGACGAATTTTGGCATCTTGGGAGCCTATTTAAAAAAGAAAAACACCAGACAAATGTATGAATTCAAGGATCAAATAAGAAAATCACTCATTAATGGAGGAATTCATCAAATCAAAGAGCATTGTTCAAGAGAGTCTTTAAGGGTGAAGAATGAGGCTTATCTATGAGTGCTTTCTTTTACCTTTGTTTTCTTTTTCTTAAACAATGATAGAATCAATGTTTTTACTGTAATTTGACATTATTTTGGGATTCATGATTTCTTGAGTTAATTTAGTCTTTTGATCAATTGATTATTGTTCTTGGTATTTAATTATTTATTTTTATTATGGAGTTGATTTGTTGATTTTTCTTATTCACTTGCTTGAAAAAGGGGTTGATAATGATTTCAGCTAATTCATTTTATATTTTTTTTTCCTCTTAACTTGCTTGAAAAATGAGTTAATTGTCAAGAACTTGGTGATCATAGATTGGTTGATGATTACTAGAATAAGGAATCATTAGGTAATTTCATACTTTAAGTCACCTAGAATATAGGAATTTATATGAGGATTGATTCTAATGCATCTTTTGAGTAAGACTAGTAAGATAGAATATATCCATTAAGTTACTTAGAAGATAAGGAATCATGGATTGCAAACGAAGTGGTTATAATTTATTTCTTCATGATGCCATGATAATACTTGATTGTGATAATTGCTAAGTAGTTCATAATTATGTTTTCAAGAATATTTGTCTAATTACATATTCTTTCATTATGATGTCATGTTTCCTTTTTCTTATTTTCTTATTTTATTGGTTAAACAATAAAGATTTGAGTAAAGTAAGGTGGGAGCCTAAGTTTCTGTGGAATCGATACTTACTATTTCCTATATTATATGATAGGTATACTTGCCTGTATGTGTTGTTTTAGTGGTTAACATTTTAATTAAAGCTTTATTGATTGTGAACATTGTTGATAATATTTTCTACACTAAAAACCACGCATAAGGTTTTAGCATCGTGGCCTAAGGATGGGCACTATCAGAAACACTCAAGTCTTATTGATTTAGCCTCTGTTGTATTTGTAAATATCACTAACTATTGTTTTTAGGTACTCTGTGAAAATTTACCTTTTTTATGATTTTTTTGGTGATTTTTTGAATTTTTACTTGTTTTGTTTTTCTTTAAGTGCAAGGTTAAAATCATCATCAAGGACAATCAACTATGGATACATATATGGCCATGGACAAAAATTCTAATGAGTTACAATAATAATAGATTGGTAAGGTTACAAGCTCGGATTGACACTTTTAGTGAGATGTCATTAGAAGTATTAGTAAAATCTTTTATTGAAAATTCAAATTCATCCATTACATGGCATAAAGAAGCTTCCCAACGATTGAGCAACCAAAGGAAACAATTAGGTGAGATTGTTAAGGAAACTCAAGAAAAACTTTCATCACGCATATTCGAAATTGCAGGAAAACATGGGATGCTTTACAGTAATGAACTGGCACCGATTGATCCCACAATCCCTATAGAAACGACACAATGGTGAGATGAAGGGCAAGAAGGGACAATTTTTTAGTTCCCAGTGGAAATAATTGGAGAAAATTTGTTCCCCTTAAATAAGAGTCCGTAATGGCCCATTTAATTAACCAAGAAGAGAGAGGCAATGAGGGACAATTGCACAATATAGAAAGAGGTATTCGATTCTACTCTATGTGCTCATAATTCTAATCTTTCTTTATAGGTTTGTGTAAAGTCTTCTTGAACAAGCTCTTCTATTCTTCTCTAAGTTTTAATATTCATTGGAGCATTATTGCACTGAGGGAGTATTGCTGAACTTTCTACCTCCTTAGTCATTTTTTGGTCCTTTTGGAGATGCTTTCTTGTGTTAATTTTTTGCCAATGAGGACATTGTCCAGTTTAAGTGCGGAGGAGTGGTTTAGTTATATTCTTTATCCAAGTTTTTATTAATTATCTTGGTGTTTTCTTGGTATCAAGCTAAATTTTGAAAACAATTTTGTAAATTTCAAATTTTGGAAATTGTGGAGCTAAACTTGAGCTTATTTGTCTACAACGGAGTTGTGATTTTCTTTTCAACTTGAGATTTGGATTTGTCACTCATTATAGTTTGATTTTTATTAAAAGTAAACTTATATATTAAGTTGAATTTTGCTAACTCTTGAAAATTTAAACTAACCTTAGTTATATTTGGCATTTTAGTTTTGTTTTATTCTTTGAGTTTGAATGTAGATGATATGATGAGTATGAGAAGAGTTATTAATTTATTCTTGTATTATGGATTTAAAATTTGCTTGACTTTGAGTTGTGAATAAGGAATGTAAGAAAATAGAAAAATAATGAGTGAAAAAAAAAAATCATTATTATGTGAGATGAAAAAAATAGATTTGAAAAAAAAAATGCTTTTATCTTTGAAGAACAAAAAAAAAAAAAAAAGACCTTTTGCTAAAAAGGGTTTTAATATGGAGAGAAGTAGCAAGTATTGTTCGGTGCACTCTTTTGAGCCTATCCCGAAGGCGAAAAGGTAAAAAGACAAGAAAAAAGGAAAATTGTCGAAAAATGATAATGACTATAAAAGGGGTTAATACGGTATGTGAAGAGAAATTAATTAACTTGAGGCTATCAATTCCCCAAGTCATTGAAAAGAAAATGGAGTGTTTTCCTTATTTCACTAACTTGAGCTGTGTAAATTTGAGTTTATAATGCTGGAATTGGTTAAATGGCTTCACTTGTATGATTTATGTTATCTATGTTTTTGCTTGAGGAGTGAGATGATTTTCTTGTACTGTATATAAGTTTGTTTAACTTAACTTTGATGGCCTTGGGATTGCTTGATTTAAAACATAAGTATACAAGGTTTTGAAAGAGTTAAATGAATGACGAATTTATGTTTAAGGTTGGAAGAAGGTTATGTCTTCATTATGGATGAATTTGCTAAGAAAAAATTTGCAAAATTGTTTTGTCTTGTTCTAAATGCTTAGTGTCTAATTCTTGTTTACTTGAGGACAAGCAAAACTTAAGTGTAGGGGAATGTGATAGGGCCTAAATTCACCTATATTTTTATAGTTATTTGAGGTTCTTTTATGACATTTTGATGTAAAACTAGTCATATTCCTTTCTATTTGATATTTTACCTTTCAAAAGGTATTTTGAGGATTTTATGCAGAATTGGATAAAAAAACGAAGTAAAACCGTCACCGTTGCAGTGCACGGCCGGCGCAGCCCTAGTCAATAAGGGAGCAAAAATCGAGGAAAAAACAAAGTGACATCGGCAAAATAGAGCACAACTGGGGCCAACACTGCACAGGACAGCCAGCACCGACTCAATACTATAGCTAAGGCGGTGGACTTTGATTTTTCGGCGATTTTGTCAGTTTCTCAAGTGTTTTGGTATTTTCCAACTTCTACTTGGCCTAAGAACAATAGGGGAACAAATTTTGGCATCTTAGAAGCCTATTTAAACAAGAAAAACACAAGACAAAGGTATGAATTCAAAAATCATTGTTTAAGAGAGTCTTCGAGAGAGAAGAACAAGACTTGTCTATGAGTGCTTTCTTTTACCTTTATTTTTTTTTTCTTAAACACTAATAGAATCAATGTTTTTATTGTAATTTGACATTATTTTAGGATTCATGATTTATTGAGTTAACTTAGTTTTTTGATCAATTGATTATATTTCTTGGTATTTGTTTACTTATTTTTATTAAAGAGTTAATTGGTTGATTCTTCTTGTTAAGTTGCTTGAAAAGTTGTTGATAATGATTTCAACTAATTAGTTTTAGATTTGTTATCTCTTAGCTTAATTGAAAAAGTGGTTCATTGCCAAGAACTTGGTAATCAAAGATTGGTTGATGATTGTTAGAATATGGATTCATTAGCTAATTTCATACTTTAAGTCACTTAGAATATAAGAATTTATATGAGGATTGATTCTAATGCATCTTTTGAGTAAGACTGGTGAGAAAGAATATATCCATTAAGTTATTTAGAATATATAGAATCATGAATTGCAAATGAAGTGGTTCTAATTTATTCCTTCATGATGCCAAGATAATAATTGACTATGATAATTGCTAAGTAGTTCATGGTCATATTTTCAATAACATTTGTCTAATTACATATTCTTTCATCCTTAAGTATATATATTTTTATCTTTATTTTTTCTTTTTATTCTCTTATTATTTTATTGGCTAAATAATAAAGATTTAGGTAAAGTAAGGTGGGAACCTAAATTCTTGTGGATTCGGTACTTGCTATACCCTATACTATATAATATGTATACTTGCCGATATATGTGGTTTTAGTAGTTAGCATTTAATTAAATTTTGATGGATTGTGGACTTTGTTGATAATATTTTCTACACTAAAAAACATGCATCAAAGGCCCATGCCGGCCGTGCCAAATGGTGTTGGCACCGGCCCTAGACTGTCCTATGTCGGCGAACCATTTCGTTTAGGCACAGATTGGGTAATTTTCCAAAAGTTTTGGTATTTTTCAACTCTACTTGGTCCAAAACTCTTAGGGAACGAATTTTGGCTTCTTGGGAGCCTATTTAAACAAGAAAAACACAAGACAAAGGTGTGAATCCAAGGATTAAAGCTTCCATCACACAAGTAGAGGAGATTCATCATTCAATGAGTATTATTCATAAAGGTTTTCAAGGAGAAGAAGAATGGCTTGTCTATGAGTTCTTTTACCTTTATTTTCTTTTTCTAGAATAATGATGTGATTAATGTTTTCATTGTAATTCGACATTGTTTTGGGATTCATGGTTTTTGGATTAATTTAGCTGTTTGATCAATTTTCTTTCATTCTTGGTGTTTGATTACTTGTAATTATGGAAGAGTTGATGAAGTTAGATTTGCTTCTAATTGACTTGAGAAACAATGTTAGGAGTTGATTTAATTTTATTTATTTCATATTTGTTATTTCTTAACGAACTTGGGAAACAAACTTTAGACAAAGAAGCGAAGTAATCAAAGATTAGTTGATTTCGTCTAGAGTATAAGATTATTAGCTAATTTCATATTCATTATCACCTAGAGTTTAAGGATAATTGTTGAAGGAGGAGCTTTATGCATCTTTTTGGTTATGTTGGTTTGATTGGAAAATCTGTTAATTTAATCATGACATAGTGAGTTTATGACCTGGGAAACGATTGAACTCTATTTTAATTCCTTCATGATGCCAAGATGATGATTAATTGAAATAGTTGCTAAAATGATTCATTATTATGTTTTCTAATATAGTTGTCTAAATTAGATATTTCTACATCCTTGAGTTGTACATATTCTTTATTTTTCTTTTTATCATCTTATCAGTTTATTAGGTCAATTAAACAATGAATGAAAAGTGATTAGTGTTTACTTATTCTTTTGAGGATCAATACTCGTTAATTCCCTACATTATGTTTGCGATGAGTATACTTACTCGTATGTGTAATATGGGATTAATATTTTAATTAAAACTTGGTTAAGGAATGAATTTAAATTTAATAATTTTTATACACTCAAAATTTACACAACAGTAGACATGGCTTAGTTGGCTGGTTGCATAGAATTGCCAAGTTAAACTATGGTTAGCAGACTTGCCAATTTCCAGATTGCCAACATGGCTCTTTCCAACCTGGCACCCGTGAAGTGAGCATTTTCCAAGTCTTGGATTAGTAGGATAGTGGACAGTTCCCCTATGTTGGTCGGGGTGTAACTAACTCATCCCTTTTCTATAAATACTTGTATTCTTTGGATTGGCCAGACTAGTGACAATAGGAAAAAAATTCTGTCAGTATTGTTGTATTATTTCCTTGTAAGCTCTATGTTGAATGCAGGGTTGGCCTTTTTGGCTGTATTTCTCATGTGTTCTTTTACTTTTATGCTGGTTTTTAATTACGTATTATACTTGTTCCTTGTGCGTTCATTTCTAAAATATGGAAAGGGTTGACTAGTCTCATTAGCTAGTGCCGGTGTTCAAAATTTGGTGTTGGTGTCCGAGACTAACTCTGTGACACATGACATAACTGGGATAAAGCAAATTAGTAATGGAAATTTGGAATCGACAGCAAGCTATCGCTAATTAGTGATAGACTTACATTGGCTATAATCTGTGATTAAATTGAATACAAGAAAATAAGGCATCAGTGACAAATATTTAACTAGGAAAGAAAAATTTGTCACTATTAATTACGTTTTTATGAGGAAAAATTATTTTCCTCGCTAGTTAGTGTGAGAAATATTGATGGTGACCAAATCATTTTCCTTGCCAAGAAGATGTCGCTATTACCCTGGTGGGAACCTGCACCAGACTGGTCATTGGTGAGGAGTATTATCAGCAGTAGTACTGAGGACATTTTACTCACGAAAATGTTATCACTTTCGATGAAAAAAAAATCTCGCCAATGGATATATGCTTCGTCAAGGAAAATTTTCCGTGACGAAAATAACCTTTTAGTGGGGAAATATTTCCTTACTAAATGGAAGCTTTCATTCACAAAAAGTTAATTTTGTCACTAAGTCACATTACATTGCCTACAAAAACATGTTTCATTTCTCGAAGTATGAAATTTCCTGTCTAATATATGCTCTTGTTTCACAAAGATTTTTTTAATATAAAATTTAAAAATATATTTTTATCCTAATATTTCGTGAAAGTTGTATTTAGACGCTAAATTTTTTTTTTTAAATTCTAGTTAAAAGTAAATCCGTAATAGCCCTAATATGTAACTTAATAATACTTAAATGTTTTTAATTTAGTTATAAGAGTTAATTATAATATATATATATATATATATATGTATATATATATATATATAAACACATTGGTTCTTGTTTACTAGGAGGGCAGAAAATGTTCCAATTCATTTGTTAGTCCAAAAGAGACTTTATTTGGCCAAATCTATATTATAGCTTATTAAAGTCCCACCCTACCCGTCCCACCACCAAAATATTCTTCCTGCTAAGAAAGTACGCGTAAATATAGTTGGGTGATGTATTATCTTCATTTAAAAAAAAAAAAGAAATTTCCTATAGTCAGCCAAGGCCGCTATGTGATTCCAATTAGTATGACACGCGACTGCCCTTTTTGTAAAATTCAACGCAATTCAGCCTTGTATATGTACTTTGATTTTTTAGAACCAATTTACTAAATGTGATTTTTGAAATTTAATTGCTTGGAGATATGAAATGTAGTTATACATGAAAAATTCTAATAGTGACCAATGGTTTATGAACTAAATGCATTAGTGACTTGTGTCGCATGTAATGCAAATGATACGATACAACTTACTACTGTATTTAATTCACCGGTTCATAATCCATGTAAAAATTACTCATTATACATAAGTAATAAATGAAAGTGTTGTCAAAGTAGCACTTCAATTAGTTTAAAGTATGGTTTTGAGATGTGAAATGTAATTGCAGCTGTTTTTACACGATAAATAGAAATATTATTAAAATAATAACTTAATTTGTTAAAAATATTTTTTATTAAATGTGAGAGGCCAGAAATAAAATTATAAATCCTCTTTGGGTTTACCATTTCAACTATCTATCAACATTAACGTATTAAACTTTCCCATGTCACCAAAAAACAAAAATTCCCCCTTTCTGAGAAGCATGTGACATAAAGCTTCTTCTTTTTTTCTTCTTTTTTTTCCCTAACAGTAGACAATTAATGAAATATCTTCATTATTTATTTAAGAATTTTGTCCAACTACCGTGACATCAAATTAAGTAAGTTGCTCGATAATGAAACAAACTAGCAATACGGACAAGATATGCATTAATTAACAGCCAAAGTAAGTCTGCTTCTTGTTAGGCCTTCTTAATATTCCCTTGAGAAAACTAATATTATTATAACCCAACGATCCATCACAAAAATACTAACATGGACTACTTATTATGAATTAAGTGCATTAATGACTTGTACTATATAACTTAATAATACTATCTACCAGTTGATGGTCCATATAAAAATTGCTCCCATTATTGAGTTTGCCTTCCATAATAAACACCGCTCAAAACACAGCATAAACAACAAGTTAGAGTGCAAGTCCATTCCCCAATTCTCAGCTCGTCAATCACAATTTAGCAAGATCCATGCCTTCTTCACCTTCCACCACCGCTGCACGCCAGGGTAGAGGCACGGCAATCACCGCAGGCGTCCATCCAGACATCATCCAAACACATATTTTGAAAAGACTCGATGGCCCAACTCTTGCTTCCTTTAGTTGTGTGTCATCGCAATTTTATAGTGATTGTATGGACGAAAGCCTTTGGAAGACTCTTTGTAACTCTAATTGGCCTTCCACAACGGTTACACGAGTTCAAGAAATTATCTCTACATTCCCCTCCGGTCACCGATCATTCTACTCTGATTCTTACTCAACCGTCCGATGCCTCCACCAACAACAGCACATCTACCAGCATCTCCAGTCTGAGCCCACTACTCAACAGGAGTCGATACAAACGACAGAACTGATATCTGCGGTTGATATTCACTATGGGAACGAGATAATATACTCGAAAGTGGCTGTAACAGAGACTTCGATTGGCTGGTTCAATTCTTCTCCTCTCAGACTTGACCTTCTAGAGGTAAATGAGATAGTGCAAACACCCTTAAAATGCGATGGGGAGGAGAGGATCGCTAAAGTGGAGAAGAACATGAGATTGAACTGGATATTAATAGACCCTGTGAAGAAAAGGGCAGTTAACTTATCAAGCCTGAGGCCAGTGGAGGTCCGGCAGCATCAGTTTACAGGGAAAATACTGGTAGATTATGCGACTATTATGCCTGCTAGAGTTGGTGGGGGGTTTGTGAAGTGCGGAGTGGATGTGACGTGTGAAGAGAAGGATGGAGTCTTGCACCTCAGGGAGATAGGCATGCAGGTGGAGGACATGGAGGGAAAGATATTGAGTGGGGTGGATAGTTTGGGAATTTTTTGTGACGCGATGGAGGGTAAAAGAGTAAGTAAGAAAATAAACGAGGAGAAAAAAAAGTATGAAACGTTCATGCTGTGGAGGGATTATTATCTTTCCAATCCATTTGTATAGAAAAAATGCTCAATGGCATTATCAATTGGTTCTTTGAGTCGGTGTAAGCTTTCAGTTTGGCGTAATGTACAAGTTAAAATTTTAAGGTTAAGCTCAATATGATTAATTTGAACAGACACTTTTACTTTGAACTAAAACCTAAAGTCAGAGAAACTTTAACCCTTTTTCCCATCCCCAACCCAACAGGTTACTGGGTCCCGAGAATAGTTGTTAGGAATTATTTTATGTACCACTACAAAATAAATAAATGATGTAAAATTGTATAATAAATGAATTAATAAAGAAATCATAAATTGTGCCAGATCTAACAGAAAATAGGGATAAAAAATAAAAAAAGTGCCACGTGTTATGAATTATTGGAATTTCCATTAATTAGTGGAGGCTCCACTAATTATGGATTTATGTGAATTATTAGAGAAGATTTTTATGAATGTCCACCATTTAGTGGAGACAACACTAATTGAGATTAGTGGAAGATGATGTATGCCATGATGTATTCCACTAATTAGAGCTCTATAAATAGAGCTATTCTCTAAGCTTGTAATACACCATCATTTTGTGAAAGAAAGATTAGAGAAAGAATTGTGAGAGAAAGAAAGAGAGAAGTTTGAAAAGAAATTCTTGTGCAAAGAATAGTTAGAATTTTCTTAGTGTGTAGTGTGTAGATTTTATTCTAACACTACCCTAATTTTATAACACGTTATCAGCACGAGTCTCTACCGGTACAAAAGCCAGAAGACCAAGCACGAGTTTCTGCCGTTACCAAAGCCAGAAGACAGGTACGCATACATTGATCTCTATGGCTAACCTCGCTAACCTCGAATTTGTAGTTCTTGATATTTCTGGAAAAAATTATATCTCATGGGTTTTCAATGCAGAAATGCATCTAAATGCTGAAGGCCTTAGTGAAACTATTTAAGCAAATAATAGTGCATCTGCACAACACAAGGCTAAAGCTTTGATTTTTATTCGTCGTCATCTCGATGAAAATTTAAAAATGGAATATCTTACCGAAAAAAATCCATATGTCCTGTGGGTAAATTTAAAAGAAAGATTTGACCACCTGAAAATGGTCGTACTACCCACTGTACGGTATGAATGGTTGCACCTGAAGTTGCAAGATTTTAAAACCGTGAATGAATATAGCTCCGCAATGTATAAAATTACATCTCAGTTAAAATTATGCAGAGAAAAAGTGACTGATGAAGATATGTTGGAGAAGACATTCTCCACCTTTCATGCCTCGAATATTGTCCTACAGCAATAATATCGAGAAAAAGGGTATACAAAATTTACAGATTTAATTACTGCCCTCCTCACTACAGAGAAGAATAATGAGTTATTATTGAGAAATCATGAAGCCAGACCAACTGGCTCAACAGTACTCCCAGAAGTGAATGTTGTTGGCTCCAGCAGAAACCATCGTGATAGTCATGGTGGTGGCCATGGCCGTGGCCGTGGTCGTGGTTATGGTCGTAGACACGTTCGATATTTCCCTTATCACAATCATAATCAAACTGTGAGAAATACTGGCCACCTAAAATGGAACAGAAAAGATCATAAGGGAAAAGAAAAAGAAATTGAAGAAAAGCATGAGAATATATGTTATAGATGTGGCATGAAAGGTCATTAGTCACGAAACTGTCGTACGGCTAAACATTTAGTTGAATTGTATCAAGCTTCATTGAAAAATAAAAATGTGGAAGCAAATTTTTCTCAACATCCAATAAATAATGCTGAAGATGATGATATTGATCCTGAAGATCTTAATATCAATATTACCCATATGGATGTATCGGATTTTTTTGAACACCCAAACGGTAGGATAGAGCATTTAATTGGTGATATTGATCTAGAAGAACTAAAGCCTCACTCTGATATTTTTGTATTTTCATTTTCATTCTATTCTAATAATATTTACGTTTGTATATATATATATATATATATATATATTTGTGTTCAGATGGCTGTTGTTAATGATGATGTATGCATTATTGATAGTGGAACTACACATACCATACTAAAAAATGAGAAATATTTTTCTGATTTCAAAATGGGAGAAATAAATATTTATACAATACACGGTAGTGCAAATGTGATTGAGGGCTCCGGAAGAGCTAGTATATTGTTGCCTAAAGGAACAACAATTATTATTGATAAGGCACTATTTTCCTCAAAATCTAGAAGAAATTTATTGAATTTTAAAGATATCCGCAGAAATGGGTATCATGTTGAAACAAATGAGGAAAATGTGATTGAACATCTTTTTATTACTCAAATGCATTTGGATAAGAAATCTGTATTAGAAAAACTGCCGTCTTTTTCTACTAGCCTATATTTTGTAAAAATACGTACAATTGAAATTCATCATCTAGTAAACCAGAAGTTTACTGATCCTATTACTTTTAACATTTAGCATGACCGGTTGGGTCATCCGGGATCTACCATGATGAGAAGAATCATTGAGAATACACATGGTCATCCTTTAAAAAATAAAAAGATATTAACATCAGAAAAATTCGCATGTACTGCATGTTCCCTAGGAAAATTAATTGTTAAACCACCACCAGTAAAAGTAGGAGCTGAAAGTCCTATATTTCTCGAACGGATTCACGGAGATATTTGTGGACCTATTGATCCACCATGTGGACCGTTCAAATATTTTATGGTCTTAATTGATGCATCATCCCGATGGTCACATGTATGTTTATTATCTACTCGCAACCTGGCGTTTGCGAGATTATTTGCTCAAATAATTAAATTACGAGCACAATTTCTTGACCATCACATTAAAAATATCCGTTTGGATAATGCGATGAATTTTCATCACATGCTTTTGATGCATATTGTATGTCAATTGGGATTAATGTTGAACATCCTGTAGCTCATGTTCACACACAAAATGGTCTTGCTGAATCTTAAACAATTACAATTAATTGCTAGACCATTATTAATGAAAACAAATTTCCCAACATCTGTCTGGGGACATGCTATTCTACATGCTGCAACACTTGTACGTATAAGACCAGCTTGTTATCATAAATTCTATCCTTTGCAATTGGCTTTTGGGTCAGAACCAAATATTGCTCATTTAAGAATTTTTGGGTGTGCTGTATATATTCCAATTGCACCAAACCAACGTACAAAGATAGCGTCCTCAAAGAAGAAATGGGATATACGTTGGATATGATTCTCTCTCTATTATCATGTATGTTGAACCCCTGGCAGGAGATGTATTCACAGCAAGATTTACTGATTGTCATTTTGATGAATCATTATTCCCTAAATTAGGGGGAGAACTAAAACAGCATAAAAAGGATCTTGCTTGGACAACATCATTAAATTATCTTGATCCGCGCACAAGCGCATGTGAATTTGAAGTTCAAAAGATAATTCATTTGCAAAGAATTGCAAATCAAATACCAGACGCTTTTGTTGACTCCAGAAGAGTTACAAAATCGCATAATCCAGCTATAAATGCTCCTATTCGAATTGAAATTCCAGCATAACAAAATATTATACCTATAGCTGCTGAGTCAAAAACATGCCAGAAGAGTGGCCGACCTCTTGGTTCTAAAGATAAAAATCCTCAAAAGAAAAGAGGATTAAATAATTCAGAAGATTATATTGAAGAAAAGAATGATAAAGACCAAGAGAGAACTGATGACAAAGAACCAGAAGTTGATGAAAGTAACACTGAAATTTCTATCAATTATACCACTTCCGGTAGAAGTTGGAATCGGATAGAAACTGTTATTGATAATATATTTGCATACAATATATCTGTTGATGTTACACAGGATAATGATGATTCTGAACCAATATCAGTTGATGAATGTCGGCATAGAAAAGATTGGCTGCAATGGAAAGATGCGATTCAATCAGAGTTAAATGCACTGACAAAATGTGAAGTCTTCGGACCTGCAGTCCGAACACTAGAATGTGTAAAACCTGTTGGCTACAAATGGATATTTGTGTTAAAGTGCAATGAAAAGAGTGAAATCGTTCGATATAAAGCGCGATTAGTAGCCCAAGGTTTTTCACAAAGACCAGGTATTGATTATGATGAAACTTATTATCCTATTGTTGATGCTATTACACTCTGATATCTTATCAGTTTGGCAGTACATGAAAAGATAGATATGCGCCTATTAGATGTTGTCACTGCTTACTTATATGGAAATTTAGAAAATGATGTTTACATGAAAATCCCCGAAGGATTTCATATGCCTGAAGCATATAAACATTATTCTCGTAAAAATTACTCCATCAAGTTGCAGAAATCATTATATGGCCTGAAGAAATCTGGGCGCATGTGGTTCACACGTCTTAGTGAATATTTATTGAAAGCGGGATTTAAAAATGACCAGGTATGTCCATGTGTTTTTATTAAGAAATCTGGTTCTAAATTTGTGATATTAGCTATATATGTTTATGATATTAATCTTATTGGAACTCCTGAAGAGCTCCAAGAAACAATTGATTATTTAAAAAGAGAATTCGAAATCAAGGAATTTGGTAAAACCAAATTTTGCCTTGGTTTACAAATTGAACATCTGAAAAGTGGAACATTTATTCATCAATCAACATATACAGAAAAAGTGCTAAAAAGATTTTACATGGACAAAGCAAATCCATTGAGTATTCCAATGATCGTCCGATCATTAAATGTGAATAAAGATCTTTTCCGACCTCAAGAAGAGGATGAAGAACTTCTTAATCCTGAAGTACCATATCTCAGTGTAATTGGTGCAATGATGTATCTTGCTAACAATACACGACATGATATTGTCTTTGCTGTCAATTTATTAGCAAGATTTAGTTCTTCACCAACACGACGACATTGGAATGGAATTAAACAAGTCATTCGATATCTCCAAGGTACAATTGATCTCGGATTATTTTATTCAAATAAAACCAATCCAACATTGATAGGTTATGCGGATGCTGGTTATTTATCTTATCCACATAAAGCACGTTCTCAAACGGGCTATTTATTTACATGTGGAAATACTGTTATATCATGGCGTTCTACGAAACAATCTATAGTAGCTACTTCTTCAAATCATGCTGAAATTATAGCCATTCATGAAGCAAGTCGAGAATGTGTATGACTAAGATTCATGATTCATTATATCCGAGAAAGTTGTGGATTATCATCAATCAAAGATATTCCAACTCCTCTTTATGAAGACAATGCAGCTTTCATAGCTCAATTACGAGGAGGATATATTAAAGGAGATCGGACAAAACATATTTCACCAAAATTCTTCTTTACTCATGAACTCCAGAAGAAAGGTGAAATTGATGTGCTACAAATTCGGTCATGTGACAACCTCGCAGATATTTTCACGAAGACTTTACCGACTGCAACATTTGAGAAGTTGAGATATAAAATCGGTATGCGTCGGTTTAAAGATTTAAAGGAATCATCTTATCAGGGGGAGTAATAAACAGACATATCGAATAGTGTACTCTTTTTCCTTCACTAGATTTTTTTTTCCCATTGGGTTTTTATCTAGTAAGGTTTTAACGAGGCATATTCTTTATGTAATGGATGGACATCCAAGGGAGAGTGTTATGAATTATTGGAATCTCCATTAATTAGTGGAGGTTCCACTAATTATGGATTTATGTGAATTATTAGAGAAGATTTTTATGGATGTCCACCATTTAGTGGAGACACCACTAATTGAGATTAGTGGAAGATGATGTATGCCATGATGTATTCCACTAATTAGAGCTCTATAAATAGAGCTATTCTCTAAACTTGTAATACACCATCATTTTGTGAAAGAAAGATTAGAAAAAGAATTGTGAGAGAAAGAAAGAGAGAAGTTTGAAAAGATATTTTTGTACAAAGAATAGTTAGAATTTTCTTAGTGTGTAATGTGTAAATTTTATTCGAACACCGCCCTAATTTTATAACACCAAGAATCTTCTTGTAGGAAGCCAAGACTAATTATACGTTAGATCTGATTGTGACAAGTTTTAGCGCACACACATTGACAGCCACCAACTAAATTTTTTTCTAGTTTAAACTTTTGCTAAGAAGAAACAGCATGAGTAGGAGTCCCAATTCTTGGTTCCAACTCCATGTTTCTTGGCCTGAATACCCGAGACGTCCTGCTAGTCAGGACGGAATTAATATCTCGAATTTGCAGGGCTAGAATTATAAGAAAAAGAAAATGATAGAGGATAACATTTTAAAATTTAAAAAATATGGGGATGCAGAATAAATTTTATATATTTTTTCTAAAAATTCTCAATTTTTTACTTTCGAAAGATTTGAAGGGCGGATGTTACTTCCTTCCCCCATAAATCTCTGTTATTGCCACAGTGCAGACAAATTTAATAGGAGAAGAAGCCGCTACCCAACAACGAGTGAGGTTAATCCAATGCACATGAAAATGGATATGTTCTGATCTTTATAATAAAGCTTGCCATGTCAATAGTAATTCTTTTTTATAGTTGAGATTGGGGGAAAAAATTCACAGATTGAAGTAGTTTTCAGGATTTTTATCATAATGGCTCCTTTTGGGGCCATTATATATCAACTGGTCCAACTGCTGTAGGAGGTCTTCTTCTGGTTTTGACACATTGATAAAATGCGTCTTAACAAAATGTAAATGCATGCTAAGAATCCTAATTTAACACCATTAGGAACCGTTTGCATTGCACCCTAATGAGGACGCATTAGTTCACCGTTTTTTCGGAGGACGCATTTGCGAATGAAAAAAATCTCAGACAAACCATTTGCATGCTGCACTTTAACTTCTCTTCTTCAAGCTCTTGCTTCAGGATCATCATCCGCTCAAGCAAGTCCAGATTTTCCTTGTACATTTCAAAATCAATAAAAGATAGATGAATAAATAGGGAAACATTTGCAAGTAATATACAGGTTTCTATAAATTTCTTTCTTACATCTGCAAGGAATAATCTAAAAAGCAAGAAAAATAAAAAAGACCAATGAAACCACAGAATAAATGCTGCAAATAGTCACCTTTTGCAGCATTTCCAATTTCTTGTTAAATCCAGCCACCTCCTTGAGAGAGGCCTTAATCTACTAAGGAGACACGTTAAATCAGTTACAGAAATTTAAAATAAAAAGCAAAAAGAATTACTAAGAATCAAGTCATTATGGCTAAAACTAAGATACATCAAAGCATCCAGGCAGCTACTCCTTTTTCCAGTCGGTTTCTCGTAAGAAGCATCTTTTTCAGTTCTCAGTTGGAACTGAACTGCATAACTTAGCCATTTATAAATTACCGCGGGTAAAAGCAAAAAACTTGTGCACATGACATTGCTAGTTCAATTGGTTGATAGACGCTACAAGACATCTCTGATGTCCATGACAGCCAAAAGTAAAGGTGATTTTTTTTTTATTACTATAACCAGTCAAATACACAGGGACCGACAGTTCCTACTTGGTTTTCATTAAAATGTTCAAAATTATTCTTAGATTTTATTCAAGTAAAGGAGGAGTGAATAAGTGATTCCAAAAAAGAATTGGAAAGAGATAAGGATATCATCAAATCGTCTATGGCCAAATTTCAATCCTTGCAAGTGGTTTTCAAACACAGCAATATTCAACACATGGTGATCATATTGCTGGCTTATTCTCATTCAACGAGTTTTAGCATTCCGGAGAGTGAGAATTCCAACAATTGTACTCCACGATTTGTCAGAGTTCTGAAGAAAAATCACATATCCAAGTTGGTAAATACATCCTAATGTCATGGTTAACAAAAATAAAGGTTAAAATGAAAGACAAAATGGAAGAACTAGTACAAGAATCAGAAAGGAAATTGAAGAAGCTGTTGCTCCGGCTTTAGTCTTACTTAAATACTGAAATGAAGTCTTTGCTTCCTCCTAATTTCCAACGAGTTCCAAAGGAATTTGGCAAGGAGAGTGTGTTAGTGTTGTGCCCTAAAGGCAATCACTTGTACATTGTATATGACATATTTTATTTTAATAAAATGCATTATTTATCTTACAGTTTCTTTTTGTTTACTTTAAGTAATATAACTGTTCGATAAAGTCCCTAGTACAACACTGTGTTAAGGAAATCATGATACGAGATTCTTACTACACTGGATGGTATTAGTAGTTAAATAGTCCCTAGTCATAGTATTAATGAGACAGGACATCATTAATGCGTTAAGACTAGCATGTGTTAGACTTCCTGATTTGATCAAGCAGTGGTTCTCATAACCTTGAGTATTGAGATACTCAAAATTAACACATGGATGCTTGTTAGTGGAACAAGTTCATTGGATGACCTAGCTTTGAGATAATCATATGGATAACTATTTAGTGCCAGTGATATAATCTCAATATAGCAAACGTGCAGGTGTCATTAGACTTGAGATCTCCAAGGTACTTTGTTTGCTAAGCTTTGTACTTTGATTCCAATCTCCGGAGCTCGATCGAGGGCCGCCTATGGGATGGACATTGGGTACATTGTGAGGTAAATAAAAGTAGTTGAAAGGATCAATAAAGGATTCACCACTCCTAATAGTAGGGGTGAATATTTCACGGCCACTTGTAGGAATTACTACTCGGAAAGTCCTTGGCCAAGGCGATTGTGTATTGGAAACAGTTCCAATTGATACACATCTAGAGTAGTGGGTTCCTGGTACAAGTACTATTGTATTCGAGCTAGAATTATTTCTGGAGGGTATTGGCACTAATTCCGTACTCCAAACCGAACGAGATATTATATGGTGAAAAGAGTTAATTGCACTGAAGTTTGTTATTGAAGGGTTCATGTCAAGCCACTTGACTTCCTGGACTCTTGGGTAGTCATGATGTGTTGCTAAATACCGCTCATAATCTGGGAATATGGGTTTATTAATTGATGAATTATTAAACTAATCCTGATTAGAATTAATAGGATTAATTCTAATTAATTATGGATTATTAACCTCAAAGACGTTTGAATTAATTCATATTCTCTACCAATTGACTGGGAAACCTAATAGGTCACACACAATAGAGGATTATATACTCAAGATGTTTTTTGATAATATTGTGGGGTTAATTGAGAGAAAGAAAAGTTGTTGTAGACAAATTATAATTAGTTATAATTTGTGGTACAAGTTGTAATTGTCAGAACTTGATGTTTCCAATTACAATTAGGGAATTCTAATAGGATTATAATTCTCAATTTTGGTAAGGGAATTTCGTGTGATATATAGTAGCTAATAACACACGAAAAACCCTAGCCAATAGCTTAACAACACACAAAAAGAAACAACAGCCACAAACTTTTTCTCTTCTTCTCTCTAGATCTGATCTTAAAGAAGAACCCTAGCCGCCACTTAGAATTTCTTCTAGCACAGAAAACTACGTGCTTGAGTATTCCTTTGTGTAGATTACTATTAGAAATAATCACACACTGTAATTATAGTGGGTAGATGTTCAACTCACGTGAAGGTTGATCACGAGGATTGTTGGATCGCGCCTCAACTTGAAGAAGAAAATTTTGTTCTTCACACGATCACCCAAAGGTAAAAGCTATTACATTTACTCTCTTTATGTCTTGTTTTCCACACATAGACGGGTCTTGGGAGGGTATCTCATTTTATTTTCCACTGCGCCGTATAGGATACGAGCCTGAGATACCTAACAGAGTGGAATCACATTGAAGGACGGTGTGGTTCTGAAGAATTTGGAAGCTCTGTTTTTGCAGTACCCACACCCTTTACATCATTGAAGTGTATCAACTGATTACTTGATCTACTTTTTCTAGCTGGACTGATGGCAGCAGAAAGCTGACGATATAGAAGCCACAAAAAAGGAGTCAAGGGAATCCATAAAGTTAAGACAAGAAACTCATGGAATCATGCATCCTCCGAAGTCACAATAAACTAATGAATCCTATTAAGACACAATACAAACAGTTTCCTAATGGTGTTAGATTAAGACACATGTCTTCATATTGTTAGGACGTATTTTATAAATACATCAAGGCCAGATAAACACTTCTTGCAACAATTGGGCTAGTTAATATAGAATGGCACCAAAAGAGGCCATTTTGATTAGGAAAAAAAATGTACTTTTCAAAGCAGATATTTCATGGGGAAAAGAATGGGGATTTTTCAATTTGGTCTCTAGAAGTAAGTTTTTCTCAATCAAATCCTCAATAATTGGTTTATTCTAATTTAGACCTTTAAAATGTTATTTTCTTCTCGAACTAATCCTTCCATTTAACTCCGTTAGTTTTTTAACAATCAAAGTAAAAATGTCAAAGATTAAATTCAATCTAATCTCTATAAGTACGTAACTTTTATAATTAAGTCTTCAATAATAATAAATATGAAATTGCATTATATTTTAATGAAAAAATAGAAAATATATGAAGATAAAATAGTAAAGTTAGTTTTATTATATATATTCTTAAGTTATTAATATTTAATTGTCGTGTTCTATAAAATAATAAAAAAAAAATCTCAACCCACTACTAGAAAATAGGCTGTTGTGATAGGAGGAAATGTTTTAATAAGAGTCTGTTGTGACATTTTTTACTTTGTGACGTTCAAGCAAAATGTTCTGTAAAACGCCGTTGCTATAGTCACTGAGGACGTTAACAAATGTCATAATAGATGTACCTATCATAACATGTTTAATTGTTATATCAAAAGTCTTATTACAACATTTTGTAATGCTACAAAAGGGTCTAATAACTGCCAAAATTCAAATAATATATTAACAATTTAAAGTGTCATAATAACTGAAATCTATAATGACATTTACAACTATCAGTAATGCTCTTCATATAACATTTGGTTGGGTTATGCAAATGCTTATCAACGGTTGCCAACAGTTCAATTTAAATCCGTAGAAACGTTTATAAATGTCACAATAACTTTTGACAACTTTCAATAATATTACACTTTATTAGCATTCGTGGCATTTTATGCTGTCATTATTATTTGTTATGACACTTATACATGTTTAAACTTAATATAACAACATTTTTAAATTTTCATCATACGTTGGCTATGTTTCACTACATTTTTTTATGACATTTCATTTCTTACATATATTAATTACATGATATAAAAAAAATTTAAAACTTTTACCATAATATAAAATCACATTAAAGCCAAAATAAAATGTTTGCATACAATAGGAAGTATAGTACACACTATGTATATATACATCAAAGAAGTCATCACAACTATATAATCCAAAATAAAATCTCAATGTATCCATTAAGACAAAATTCCATTAATATCTAAATGCTTCCATTTAGCCAAATGATCTACTATACTTCCTTTATATGCAGCATCAAAATAACTTGTAGGCAAGGTGTCCCATTAGTCCCATTCGTCTTGAGCCCTATGAACCTGTCATTATAAATTGCACACATTCAAGTTAGACAAAATTAGAATTTTGATAATCAAGCTATTTCTCTAATCTAAGCATAGTAAAAGATTATCACTATTAGACCACTATATAAATTTCCATATCATGTAGTTAATGCATGAAACAAGATACGCCCAAGAGCTTTCATAGAAATAAAGGATTTGTAAATGATAATAGAAATAATTTGAACTATTTCTCAAAGAAAAAGAGGGGGAAAAAGGGTAAAGATAAGCAAGAGGAGAATATCATTTTTAGCAAAAATTTTAAAACTAGTAGCTTCTTGATACCAAAATTGCAGCATTCACAAAAGATGAAAAAAAGAGTGAATTAAACTTTTCACCTTGATAGATATCTGGAATGTTCTTTTGAAGAATGTAAAGTTGGTTTAGGTATTAAATATCAACTAAGCATCGAATAATGCAATGCCTCAACAATTCGAAGCTCATTAGTTATCTTAATAGCTAATAGTTGTGCAAAACTAATAACTTCAATCAAACAAAAGTTTTCTATTGAGGCTAGAACAAGCAATTATAGCACCAAAATGGAAGGGATTCACCCCAAGCATGCACAGCTACACAAAAGTTATGCATACCAAAACTTCACCCAACTATGTGCAAAAAATCAGAACACAACATTGCATAAAAAAGGATGACAAAACTCCACATTTGTCATAGGCTATCAAAACAATTCCACACATATACATAAACAAAACCATAGCCCACAAAAAAACTTCACCCAAATGCTCCTTGAAAGAACAAATCTATCACATTATCTTCTTGAAAAGAGGAATCAAAGTCTATACTAAATTTTACAGAATTCTTTCACCATCTAATAAACAAAACCATAGTCCACAAAAAATCAAGCCTCAACAAAACCATAGCCCACAAAAAATCAGAACACAACACTGCATAAAAATGGATGACAAAACTCCACATTTGTCATAGGCTATTACAGAATTCCACATATATACATAAACAAAACCATAGCCCAACAAAAAATACTTCATCCAAATGCTCCTTGAAAGAACAAATCTATCACATTATCTTCTTGAAAGGAAGAATCAAAGTCTATACTAAGTTTTACAGATTTCCTTCACCATCTCATAAACAAAACCATAGCCCACAAAAAATCAAAACATAACACTGCATAAGAAAGGATGACAAAATTTCACATTTGTCATAGGCTATCAAAAGAATTCCACACTTATACATAAACAAAACTATAGCCCAAAAAAAAAAGAAGTAGAAAACTGATCACAGCTTTTTACCACCAAAAGAATCATGCTAAGCTTGTTAGCCATGTAATAAGAGCACCGTGACCATCTCCAATTGTTTTCAGAAGTGAGGATGGATGAATCAGTAGCTCATCATGAGAATATGGCTTAATGATATCAATCTCACAACAATCATGTCCCAAGGCATGTGAGCCAACCATCTTTTTGGGGTCCAAACTCCTAATAAGTGTAGTTGCAACTATTTTTGAAGGATCTCTTATGCTCAAGACTAAAACAACAGCATGTACCTCATGAAAATAGACAAATAGCCAAACAGTAGCAAAAATGTGATCAGTTTAGTTAGAGTAAAACAGCCAAAATTCTGTGGAGCCATTAAGCTTGAATATGAAAAAGAAAATCAAACAGCTATTTCACATAAGATGTGATTCTGCAGGTATAAGCTAATAGTAAGTTGGGATAGTTTGCTGGTTTGACTCTAGCGATCAACTCTTGACTGATTTGACATATTGTTGTTATTTTGTGCTATATTTACATGAACTTTAGCTAGCTGCCTACCTTGTTCCCTAATGAGTTTTGCTTGCTTTTTAGCATGTTCCTCAAACCTCACATTCCTATCCCTTTGTCCAGCCATGATAATATGTTGCGTACTACGACTTGGAATTTCACCCCAAAGATCCAATGGTGCAACACCTCCACCGCACATTCAAACCCGACCATTCCTGTTTTGTCCTATTACTTGTGAGAAAATGTCATCAAGCCCAATTTTCATCAGTGGAGTTAGGTGAAAGTTCACTTCTCTTCTCACTCATCAAGTTCTGTAACCAAAAAAAAAAAAGTGCTTATTAATTATGATGAAAGAAGTTAAAATACTGAAGGATAAATCATGGTGAAACATGTACTAATTTATTTGCAATCTCGCTATTTCTTGGTTTTCCCTATTGATGAAGTAATTTTTAGTTCAATGCCAGGTGGCAAATCAAGCATTTCTTGCTATGAAGTAAATTTGTTAAGAATTATTATTTACAGGAAATTTACAATAAAAAATATTTTAAAATAGCAGAAAACTGAAGGATGTAGAGATCATGTCATTATTACCTTTACAATGTTGATCATGTCTTTCTTATAGCTTTTTGGCATTTTTGTCATGATACATAATTCAATAGTGCCCAAGAAACTAGACAACTTTTTCCGCTTCTTACCAATGGGTTGTCCTTTATGGTTAAATTCAACCTTAATTAAATCCCTTATTCTTAGGACGCCCCCATATCAGTACAATAAGTTGGCCCTCTAGACTTGCTGCTTCTAGCTAAATTTTCTGCATCAAGCATTAGAATTAGAATGGTGAAAAAATATAATTTCTCATAATAGAGCAGACAACATTTATTTTTAATCAAGATGTACACCTACCAACTCCACTAGAAGTTTGTGTGGTAGGTTGGGATGACATTTGCTGGTCACTATAAACAATTTGGGGCTCATCCAAAAGATTTCAGGGCGGCCATTCAATTGCACAATGACTAACAATAAAATAACCAAAACAACTTTGATTAGTATTCGGTTTTGTTAGAGGAAAAATGATTCGTATATACCTACAAGTGGGAAGAATTGGTTGTATGTTAGATGCAGGCATTTCAGCTCGTTCAGCAACTTGCATGGTTTTGGTGGCATTCAAAGGATTTTGTCCAACTTGCACGATTTGTGGTTCATCTAAAGGATTTTCAGATTGGCCATTCAACTGCCCACCTAAAAGTAAAATAACTAGAGCAAGTTTGGTTAGTAATAGATTTAGCAAAGTCATCACGAGAAAAGAGTTTTCATATACTTACAATTTGGATTACTCGGTTGTGTGTTAGACAGAGGCATGCCAATCGTTCGGCTAGCATATTCAACTAATCATCTAGAGAATTGTTTCTGCATTCTTGAAAACTTTTTTTCTTCTTCAACCCACGTGTCCTGTCCATCTTATCAGAACCAACCAAAAAAATGAATCAATAAAGCATCAATGAATTAAAATTTTAAATTCACCTAAAACCAAAGCCTCAAAATCAAACCTGAAATTACCGACCTCAGAATCAATCTAACAACACACAATGTTCTATGCCAAAAATTACTCTAGACAAGTATAAGAAAAGAAAGAGAAAAATAGAATGAGACAATAGAACAAATATTAGCAAAATGCAGTTACTACAGGAATATATAGAGTAACATTCAATATTGCACTACATGTTTAGCAATGTTCAGTCCAACACTTAAGTCAAAAAAATACATATCAAAGTAAAAAAGTAAAAGCATTCTATATAATAAATACTGCATTAAACACCATATTAATAAATAGTACAGTCTTCATACAGTTATAAGAATACACTCCAGCCTCATCATCCCCTTCACGAACCCAACAAACATTCTCGTCCCCTTCTTCAGCTACGTGGTTGCAAATTTTAGCTTGCAAATGTGTCTCAACATCCACGATTTCTCCCATTTTATAAACTGATCTTGCATTTGTAACAACAACAACATGCCAATCACTTTTCTTTGATTCTTTTACATAGAATACTTATGTTGCTTGAGAGGCAAGAATGAATGGTTCTTTGTGGGGAGTCATGCACATTGCTAAAGTTTGCTAACAAGAATCTATCGGCATCTTGTTTTAGTCTATTCTCATTTGACACCCAATCACATTCAAACAATACCACTCTTCGATTGCCTCTGTAGCCTAACTTAATTACATTCTTCAAAGCTCCAAAATAAGCCACATCACTTAAAATAGGATTTTCATCCCTTATACTTGAAAAACTGGAAGTAATTACATTCACAAAAGCTCCACTATTTTGGGTTTTTCTTTTACACTCAACTTCTTTTGTGTGAAACCTAAAACCATTTACCATAAATCCCTAATACTGTAATCCAACTTCTTTAGGTCCCTTAGAAAGATAAAATAAATCTTGTGTAATAAGCTATCTTTAGATATTTGCAAAGAAGTAACCTAGGTCACAAAAAAATAAAACCAAAAAAGAAAAAATCAATATAAACGATAAAATAGAATTTAATTTGGCACATAAGAAAAAGGTTAAACAGAGTTTTAACTTAGGTGATGGGCAAACCATTAGATGAACGTCTCTCTATGAATATGCTCAATTTCATGTCTTCCAGCACGTGGATGATTTTGAGCTACCATTGTAAGGTATTGACTATACAAAGTAGAAGTCGATTTAATTAGTAGTTGTCGTCAAATCTTCAATACTACTCTAATCCCTCTTTGAAGGATTTAAAGAGACGTACTCAATATATGACTTGACAGCATCGCAATTAAATAGTACATATTGATGTGCTTTATTCAAAGAATCTCGATCAAACTTTGTTGGTGTGCCTTTACCTAATAAGCGCCCTGAAATTGTAAACACATCAACACTTACTCAAGAGTCAACCACATCTTCTTCATTTCTAGCTATTCGATTGAACCTTGTTTGGACATAATCAGCTAAATATAATGAGCAAAATGTTAGGCATTCTTCAACCAAATAACCTTCTGGGCAACTCCGATTTTGTACATAGGATTTCAAAGTGCTCAAGTATCTGAAGTAATATAGTTATGAAATTACCATAACTATAATTACAACATTTAAAAATAAACATAGATAATGCACACCTCTTAATTGGATACATCCATCGAAATTGCACCAGACCAGCAATTCTTTCTTCATAGGTTAAGTGAACACATAAATGCATCATGATATTGAAAGCTAATGGTGGAAAGACCCGTTCTAGCTTACAAAGAATGAAAATAATGTCCATCTCTAGTTGTATCAGATCACGAGGCAATAATTCCTTGGAGCAAAGAGGTCTGAAATACCTACCTAGCCTAAGCAAGGGATATCGAACATATTTTGACAATGCTTTTCTTAGGGCTATAGGCAGTAATTGTTGCATTAATACATGATGGTCATGGCTCTTAAGCCCTGAAAACTATGGTGGTTTCAGTTGTAACACCTAGATAAGTTAGCAGAATATCCATCAAGAACCTTAACCCTTTTCAACCCCTTGCAAAAAAGCAAAATTTCACTCTTACTCAAAGTGAATGCAGCTTGGGGCAAAAAAGATGCACCACTCTCTTTCTCAAGATGATATAGTTCTATTCTAATTCTCATTTCTTTCAAGTCAAGCCATGACTTATGATCCCTTTTCTTATCCATCTCAAGTAATATGGCACAAATCATTTCACTAACATTTTTCTCGATATGCATTACATCAAGATTATGTCGTATCAAGTTATCCTTCCAATAAGGCATTTTAAAAAAGGCACTTTTTTTCCTTCCAATTAAATGGCAATTTTTGGCTATCCTTCACAAGCTTCCCAAACTTAAAATTGATACCATCTAATTCATTTAAAATCATATCTCTAGATAAAAAAGCAGGTCTCACTTGATGCTCCTCTTTACCATTAAATGATTGACCATCCATTCTAAAAGAGCGATCGGGTTCTAAGAACCTACGATGTCCCATATAATAATGCTTGCAACTATTATTCAGCTATTGTGAATTCGTCTCATTTGACAAATGGGACAAGCAAACTCCCCTTTAGTACTCTACCCCGACAAATTAGAATATCTAATAAAATCACTAATAGTCCATAATAAAGAAGTCCGCATTTGAAAATTTTTCCTGGAATATGAATCAAATGTAGATACACCTACATCCCACAATTCCTTTAATTTTGCAATGAGAGGTTCTAAATAGACATCAAGATTATTCCCTGATGCAGTCGGACCAGGTATTAGCAAAGACAAAATGAAGTATGGTTGCTCCATACACATCCAGAGGAGTAAATTGTAAGGAATCAAAATGACGGGCCACGTACTGTGAGCAACATTCATATTTTTTGAAAGGATTAAACCCGTTAGAAGCTAAGCCTAATCTCACATTGCATACATCTTTGGAAAAATTAGGATGAAGACAATTAAAATTTTTCCAAGTAGGTGTGTCAGCAGGATGTTTCATAGAACCGTCATCTATTCTATCTTCCCCATGCCATCTCATTAATTTGGCAGTCTTTGAGGACTTGATCAAACATTGTAATCGAGGCTTCAGTAGAAAATGCCAAAAAACATTTTTTGCAATCTTTCACTTCTCCTTTGTAGGATCATTTTTCAAAGTTGCCCATCTAGACTCTTTGCATGTAAAATAATATTTCCATCCCAATTTATCCTTCCAATACAATATGCAATTATTAGGACATGTATCTATCTTCTCATACCCCAAACCTAATTGTTTCATTATTTTTTCAGTTTCATAATAAGATTTTAGAATTTCAACACCCTCAGGAAATGATTCTTGAAACAAATTAGGAAGCATTTCAAAATGTTTGTTAGACCACTTCCCTGCACACTTAAGATATAGTAATTGATTAAGAAATGATAGCTTAGAGAAGTTCTTACACCCAGGATACAACTCTTGTTGAGAATCATAAATGAGTTTTTAAAAATTCTCAGCATATGAGTTTGAACATTCAACTCCAGGAGATGTTTCAACCCTTTCAATATTATCATCTACTAGAATGCCAAATGCATCATGCAACAAGTCATCCATATCATCAGTTTAACCAGTAACATCTTGTAAATTATTACCTAAACTTGTTCTAGATGAACTAGACAATGAAAGTTCTCCATGTACTATCCAATAAGAATATCCCTTAATAAACTCATATACTAAGATGTGCTCTCACATCTCCATTTCAATCCTTATTACCCCATTTCCACATTTTACACAAGGACACAATATCTTCCCATTCAAACTTGCATTGTTCATTGCAAATCTTAAAAAAAAATCAACACCATTTTGATATGCACGACCATTTCTAGTAAGACTCATCCAAGATTTTTCTATATTGGCAATGTTGCAAGAAACAATAGACAAGAAAGTTACAACCTAAGCAACAAGAAATGCATAATATGAGATTCATGCAATTAAATTTAGGCAATTAGGAAATTTGAAAAATATTAATCCAGCCTCTAAATTCTACACCAATCATGGAAAAAGTAAAGTAGCAAACTAAAAACCTTAATATCCAAGATCATTTTAATTGCCAAACATTCCGTGCCATATAGCAAAGTAGGTCTTACGGCTGCTCTATAGAACTTTCCCTTTAGGCTCAATGGTATATTACGATCACAATGAATACCAGTCGCACTTCTCCATTTCAAATAACCTACTGTAACTTGGTGTGTAACATCGCCATCGAGCTCTCTATCTTTTTGAATAATAGATCTTAGATATCAGAAGCAATCACCTGTCGGTATATTTCTACCATCCAAAGTTACACTCTGAGCTACATTTCTACTACTATTAAACTAGCATTCTATATACTTCATTTTACTCTTACTAATTCTAAAGCCCTTGGATTCCAATGTCTATCGTCACACCTCCAATTTAGCATTTACACCAGCTATAGTCTATCAATCAACATAATATCATCAGCCAACAACATATACTGTGGCATAGCCTCCTGTATAGTACAAGTCAACTTGTCCATAACAACCGCAAAGAAGAAAAGGCTCAGTGTTGATCCTTGATACACTCCGATAGTAATAGGAAACTCTGCAGTCACTCCGGTGCAACTCCTTACACTTGTACATGTTCCCTTATACATATCTTTAATGGGAGTAATATACTTTAGCGATACACCTTTCTTGGTCAGCACTCACCAAATTACTTCTCTAGGTATCTTGTCTTAGGCTTTCTCCAGGTCAACAAATACTATTTGTAAATCTTTTTTTCTTTCCTTATAATATTCAATCATTTGTCGTAATAAATGAATTACCTCCGTAGTACAATGTATAGGTATAAAACCAAATTGATTATCTGAAATCTGTACAATGCCCTTTAACATCTGTTTAATCACTCTTTTCCAAAGCATCATAGTATGACTCATGATTGTAATCAACAGTAATTGGTACAATCTTAAACATCCCCTTTGTTCTTGTACAAATGAATTAGAGTACTTTTCCTCCACTCGGTTGGCATCTTGTTGACTCTCTATATCTTGTTGAACAAACTTGTCAACCACGTAATATCTATCTCTTCTAAACACTTCCAAACCTCGATCGGTATACCATCCGGTCCCACTACCTTTTTTTTATCTCATCCTTTTAAGGGCCTCTCGAACTTCATGCTTTTGAATACGACGAATACACACACAATTAACCTCTTTGTTCAAAATCGTAAGGCTATCCATACTTGGAACTTGAACTTGATTCCATTAAATAACTTATCAAAATAGAACCTCCAACTTTCCTTAATTTCTTCATCTTTAACAAAAACTCTGTGGTTGTCATCATTCACATATTTCACCACACCGATAACTCTGGTCTTTTTGTCCCTGAAACGTGCCAATCTATATATATTCTTCTCCCATCTTTAGTATCCAACTTTTCATGTAAATCCTTGTAAACTGTGGATCTTGCTTTTCTAGCAACTTCTTTAGCTTTTCTTCTCGCGACCTTGTACTTGTCAAAATTCTCATCACTTCTGCACTTCCCTAGGTTTCTATAGCACTCTTTTTTACTCCTTACGGCTTCTTTCACTTCATTGTTCCACCACGACACATCCTTCTTTAGTAGTACTCTTCCTTTAGATTCACTAAGCACTTCTTTAGCTACTGTCATAAGATATTGAGCCATCTTTCTCTACATAGTATTTGGATCCAAATCCATATCAGAAGAGCAGTCATCCGCCTAAACTACCTTAACGACAAAGGCAGTTCTTTCATCTCCCTGTAGCTTCCACCACTTGATGCTAGGGTCAACCCGATGATTCCGTTGCTTACCCTTTTTCCTAAAATTAAATCGAGGACCAACAGCCTATATTGCGTAACTACACTCTTGCCTGGAATAACTTTACAATCCGTACAACCACTATGAAACCTATGCCTCATAATAAAGAAGTATATTTGACTGGTATTTAACCCACTTCTAAAAGTAACTAAGTGAGAACCTCTCTTCTTAAACCAGGTATTTGCAATAGTCAAATCATAGGCCAAGGTAAAGTCAAGAATAGGAGTTCCTGTATTTGCTATAGTCAAATCATAGGCTAAGGCAAAGTCAAGAATAGGAGTTTCTGCTTCATTTCTAACTCTGAAACCCTGACGTCTATGAACACTCTCAAACCCGCTTTCATTAGTACCTACTGTTGGGGATATGCCCTAGAGTCAATTTGTACTTATACAATTGTCATTATGTTTTATATAATAATATGAGGCTTTCCTTTCCATGAATAGTGAGTTTTGTTTTGTTGGTCATCAAGTACGTGACTTGATAGTAAAACCCTACAATGAATACAATGACTATTCTAAAACTGTCCCTGATCGATTATTATTATTGGAATAATAATAAATTAAGATTAGTATGTTTGTGACTTGATGGCTATGTTTTACTGGCCATGGATATTTGTGATATCGAGTCAAGACATAAATAAATGTTAGAGAACATTGTATTGGACATGACCCACTGTGAGAGTACTTCATGGAATATGTCATAAGTACTTTCTAGCCATAATAATATTGAAAGTCCTTCGACCTAAATTCATCATAGTTTCTTACTTGATAAATTCTATATTTTGACATTGTCTAAAGTTGTCTTTAACCAGATAATAAATTAGACTACTGTTGGATATAAAATAAATCAAGGAGAGGAATATGATTGATTGTGAAGGAATTTGTCCCTCTCAGTTATGGGAGAGATATCCATGGGCCCCTTGATAAGTTAGACTGTTAAAAATGCATGGCCGTGCTCAAATATATCAATCTAAGATATTGATATCATTTGTTTGAACAGTCTACTATGAAATCAAGAAATAATTGATTAAGCTTAATAAGGATGACATGCTCCGTGCCTTATGCTTAATATGGATATCGTGTGACAAAAGGACTAAATATAAAATTATAGTTTGGTTCAAAGAGATCACCGATCTTCATTTAACCTGGATAGTTATAATGTTTTGCTAGAAACCGCTTATAACTTGTGGGCCATTTAAATACGATTTAGACACGCTGCCAGTGTTAAATGAACCTATAGGGTCACACAATATGCGAACTTGTTAGGTTATTTTTCTGGTGACCAGTTCGATGAATCTGGATGATATCCAGATTATAAGAATCTGACTCGGTAAAATAATTAGTTAAATTACCGAGATAATGGCAGAATCTTATCATATCAGTTTTAATTTAATTTGAATTTAAATTAGAATATGATAAGATATGATTAGGGTTGGACTCTAAGAGGTTCGAGGGTTTTTTAAGAAAACCCTAGCCGTCTTTCAATAGTCTAAATTTTCGGTTGAGAACATTCGTGCCATTCTCTACCAGAGAAAAAAAAACCTCTCAAACCCTAGGCGCTAGCACTCCCCGGGTATCGAGTGAGTTCGCGGTGTGTATCCGATAGAGGACGTTTGCATACTGCGGCGTTTGGTGATTGTTCGGGTTGAACGTACAACATCGCAACCGGAATCGAAGGATTTCGATTACGAGCAACTGGAGGTAACTCTTAAAGCTTAGATCTTCTTAATCGTTTACTTGGGTCCTCGGGAGGGATTCGTAGATGTTTTCCGCGTTTAGGAGTCCACGAATCCCAACACCTACATGTTTGTTTAAATCACCACCAATGAAAAGCTTCTTTGCACACTGGATACTCTGTACAATCTCATCTAAATCATCCTAAAACTGTTACCAAACCGAATCTTCAAGTCCCACTTGTAGTGCATACGCACCAATAATAGTAGTAATCTCACCACCAATCATGATCTTGATGCTCAAAATCCTATCATTCTCCCTTTGTACTTCAACCACATCATCAATAAACTTACGGTTAATAATAATCCCGACTTCATTTCTATTCCTAACTATACCTAAATACCAAAGCTTATAACCCCAAAGTGCTATTAGTCTCATCTTCTTACTTGCCCATTTGGTTTCCTGAAGACACACAATGCTAATCTTTCTTCTCTGCGTAACCTTAACTAATTCTATCAATCTACTAGTCAAGGATTCTATATTCCATGAAGCTAGATAGATCCTATCACTATAAACTATCTTTTTTACCATACACCATTGCACATTTGACATCAAATCTGGGAACCGACATGGCGCTTTACTTCCGAGCAACGACCTAGCAACCTTCGCATATTTATCACTACACTCGGGTCTAAGAAGTGCGGCGCGTTGCTGAGTAGGGAATGCCCCTACGAAATCAATTGATTAGTTCATGTCGTAGATGTGACTGTTTTTACGCTGTCTGTCACAAATCTTACCGTAACTCTCCTTCTTTATTTAGGCTTAAGACTAGCAATGAATGCCTCAAATAAAGCCCAGGAACTCACAGGCAGAATTAATATAAGAAAAAATTAGATTTACGATTGTTTATTATTTGGTTTAAAATAAAAATAAATTGACGCAAATAAATTTTCAACTACCAGTTGAATTCGATTAAATTTCTATATTATTGAAAAATAGTTCAATATTTTAAATTTTATTCTTAGAACTGAAAATTTGGGAAAAATTATGAATCAAATAGAGTTTTAGATTCGTCCACTTAAAATTCAGTTTAGTTTAATTTAAGATTTTTAAAAATTGTACATAGTCTAGCTTCATAACTATATATGTTAGAAACGACCAATAGAGCTATTAATAGTCTAGATAATTTATGTAAAAAACTTATTTAAGATCGCTTGTATTTTTTATATAGGTGTAAACAAGCTTAGTCGAACCAAGACTAAGGATTTTGAGCTGGCTTTGTTTATTATTTGAACATATTTGAGTTCGTTTGCTCATATTTTTATCAATCTCATTCATTTATTTTTCCATAAAGTTCACATTTTGCTCATATTCAACTTATTAAAATCAATAGGCATGGTCAAATAGTTGGAATTGTTTTATTAGTGTTTTTAAATATATATATATATATTTCTAAAATATGAATGAAATAATGATATATAAAAATTATATTATATTTATTAACCATATATTTTACGTTAAAATTATATTATATTTATATTATATTATTCGCGACATTCGAACGTCTTCTCAAGCTCTTATTCGTGCGATTATTAAACAAGCCTAAATTTTTATTTAAGTTCAACTCAACTATTAAATAAGCGAGCATTTTTCATAAACAGTGTAGTTTGTTGACAGCACTTTGAAAGTTTGTTTATTTAATAATCAATTCAAACTCAAATAAGAATATTAACTCGATTAATATATATTCAAACTATCATGTTCACGAATAATCATTATTTATATAGTATATTATATAACATGTATATATATTCTTAGAATGCCAAATATAAATGGTATTTCTTTTCTATTTATTATATAGTATATAATAAACAAATAGTATTATTAAGTTTTTAAGAGTATGAAATTAATAATTTTGGTGACTTTCAATAAGACCAATTTGTTACGGAAAAATTATGTGGTAGGAGCATATTTGCAAGTATTGCATCATCAAGATTATAAATTTAGATTCTATTATTTCTTGTTTAATTGAATCTTTTGTACTATCATACCAGTTTCATTAGCGTGAAATCACAAAAGCAATTGGTTTGAGTTCTATACAATGTCCATATTTGTGCAATTAAAAATATCATTTTTCTATTGAAAATTATTATCTTAAATTACTAAAAACCTTTAATGGCTAGTTTGGGAGTTTAACAGAGAAAAAAAAGGAGAGAAATTTTAAGATATACAAGAAAAGAAAAGAAATGAAGGCGAAGTAAATTATGTAAATACTATTTAGAAGTTTAAGAGAGAAAAGAAAAAAATTGTTCACAGATTTTATGTGTGAGTTTGGAGGGGAAAGATCAAATAAAAATTAATTTACTAAAATAACTTTATTTTATAACTTCTCCTTGATTATGCTAGAACAAAATGCACAAAATTGTCGTTTTAATATATATATATTTTAAACTATTGCAAGGATCCTTCTCATTCTCTCCACCCTTGAAGAGAAATGATTATAGGAATATTTAAAGTGATCCGTAGTCTCCCCACTTCTTGCCCCACACAAGACAAGAGATTAACTTTCCCTCAGAATCTCTTATTTTCTCTCCATTCCAAAGCCCTAAAGTTGCCTTGAATTGTTTATAAAGTGACTCAGGTAGATTCAATTAGTTCAAATAATAATTAGACTTGTTTATTTTTCATTAATTTATATTTTAAAAGTAAAACAGCTATTGAATTAAATAATATTTAAAATTAAAGTATTAATTCTTTAAAAACAATTTCTCACTATACACTATTTATTCAATAATTGAATTAGTTTTAATTTATCATTTTCAATGCACAAATTATTAATATTTGATCATCCACTTCAAATTTCTAATAGATCATTTGAACTTGTGAGGGGAAAAAAATTTAGATATATTTAATATTAAAACAATTAGGAAAAATAGTTTGATTTTTTTCTTTACAAATTTTAAATCTTTCTATCAGATTATATTTTAAAATTAAAAGTGTTGTTGCATAAAATATTATTTTAGAATTAAAGTATTATGTTCTTAAATTTTTCTTACTATACCCTGTTTATCTAATTATTAAATTATTTTAATTTATCATTTTCAATACAAAAAAATTATTTCTTTCACACGTACAAATTTTTTCCTATATGTCATTTCTAAATTTTGCTTGAACTAAAGGTCTAATTGTACTACAAGTAATTAATTCCCCATAACCTTTGTTCAATTACTCTCTTCCAAAGCTTCATAGTATGACTCATTAGTTTAATTTCACGGTAATAGGCATAATCTTGAACATCCACTTTATTCTTGTAAAAAGGAATCACAGTACTCTTCCTCCTTTCTGTAGGCATCTTATTAACTCTATATATCTTGTTGAACAGACTTGTCCATCATGTAATACCTATCTCTCCTAAACACTTCCAAACCTCAATTGGTATACCATCCGGTCGTACAGATTTTTTTGGTTTCATCCTTTTAAAGGAATCTCAGACTTCATGCTTCTAAATACGGTGAATACACGCACGGTTAACCTCTTTGTTCGAAATCGCCAGGCTACCTATACTCGAAACTTGGACTTGACTCCCGTTAAATAACTCAACAAAATACGACCTCCATCTCTCCTTTATTTCTTCATCCTTAAGCAAAACTCTATGTTCTTCGTTCTTTACATATTTTACCACACCGATATCTCTCGTTTTCTTCTCCCTGTAACACGCCAGTCTATATATATTCTTATTCCTGTCTTTGGTATCCAACTTTTCATATAAATTCTTGTAAATTATGGATCTTGCTTTTCTAACAGCTTCTTTAGCTTTTCTTTGCGCAGCCTTGTATTTTTCAAAAATTTCCTCACTCCTACACTTCTTTAAGTTTCTATAGCACTCTCTTTTACTCTTTACGACTTCTTTCACTTCGTTGTTCCACTACGACACCTCCTTGTTTAGAGGTACATTTCCTTTAGATTCCCCAAGCACGTCCTTAGTAACTGTTCTAATACATTAAGCCATCTTTCTCCACATTGTATATGAATCCATATCAGAAGACCAGTAATCCGCCTCAACTACCTTATCGACAAAGGCTATTCTTTTATCCCCCTAAAGCTTCCACCACTTGATCCTATGGTTAACCCGAAGATTCTACTACTTACTCTTTATCCTAAAATTAAAATCAAGGACCAACAACCTGTGTTACGTAACTACACTCTCGCCTGCAATAACTTTACAATCTGTACAACCACTATGAAACTTACACATCATAATAAAAAAGTCTATCTAACTAGCATTTAATCCGCTTCTAAAGGTTACTAAGTGAAAATTTCTCTTTTTAAACCAGGTGTTTGCTATGGTCAAATCATAGGTCAAGACAAAGTCAAGGATGGTAGTTCCTGCTTCGTTTTTAACTCCAAAACCCTGACCTCCATGAACACTCTCAAACCCACTCTGATCAGTACCCACATGTTCATTTAGATCACCACCAACGAAAAGCTTTTCTGCACACGATACACTCTAGACAATCCCATCTAAATCATCCCAAAGCTGCTGCCAAGCCAAATCATCGAGTCCCACTTGTGACACATACGCACGTAGTAATCTCGCCGCCAATCATGATCTTGGTGCTCAAAATCCTATCACGCCTCCTTTGTACTTCAACCACAATATCAATAAACTTACGGTTAATAATAATCCCGATTCTATTTTTATTCCTAACTTTACCTGAATACCAAAGCTTATAACCCTACGGAGCTACTACTCTCGCCTTCTCACCTATCCATTTGGTTTCTTGAAGATACAAAATGCTAATCTTTCTTCTTTGTATTACCTCAACTAGTTCTGTTAATCTTCCGATCAAAGATCCTATATTCCATATAGCTAGACGGATCCTATCCCTATAGAGTATCTTTTTAACCCTACACCCTTGCATATTTGACACCGTATCCAAGGACCGACATGGCACGTTGCTTCTGGGCAACGACCTAGGAACTCTCGCATATTTATCACTATACCCGGGTCTAAGAGTGCAATGTGTCACTGAGTAGGGAATGCCCACACGAAGTCAATCGATTGGTTTATGTCATGGATGTGACTATATTTTACACTAGCCATCACAAGCCTTACCACAACTCTCCTTCCTTATCTGGGCTTGAGATCGGTAATGAACACTGCACACAAAGCCTGCGGGGCTCATAGGCAGAGTTACCTTTGACTTTTCCCAAAAACAAAAAAACAAAAAACAAAAAACATAATTAATACCTTTGGACATTAGTTTCTTTGGTGACAAAAACACTCCAGGTTGATTTAAGCATAACAGTAATTATGTTTAGAATCTATTGATTAATAGCTAACTCATAAGTTAATTAGTTAAACTCAAAACTTCTCAATTAGTATTTTAAAAATGCAAAGTCTGAGAAGGGTTTTTAGATAAGAGAAGAAACCCAAAGACATATTGCTCTAGATTGCCTTTACTTTCTATACTTTATAACATTCATCATTCTCTAGTAGTGTGCATGAATGGCATTGCACTATTCCATATAACTCATGATTATAGGCTAAACAAAAGGAATATTTGGTAAAATATGGAACAGGGCGAGTGGTGTGCCCTAGTAGTATGTAAACAGTAAAAATTATTCCTCAATTAGAGATTAAAGTTTTACCATCATCTTACCCCTTTCTTCCCTGTTTATACAAACGCAATACTTAAATAAATGATCATTGAGTTGGATTTTAGCAACCTACTAAATATGTTGATATTAGCTATTTTTACTCATTACTTATACGAAAGCTATATGAATATCCCTCAAATATGCAAATACCAATCATGCACATTTTCCCCGACTATATAAGCGCACTTTTACATTGCATGTTCTTTCAAATGCATAGACAATCACATGCAACACCTATTTTTCATTCATTTCTAGCATGAAAGCTTTATGTTTTACATGTTAACAAATATTCTAATAACACTATTTTGACAGTCCAAAAGCACATTCTTCATCTCCTAAGTTTTAGATGTGCATAAACACATCATACACATTTTCGCTCAGAGCATAAACACATATCCAGTCTAGTACATGTACATCAATCAAACCTTTAAAAACTCTAGATTTAAACTATTTAATCATAATTTTCACACACTAAAAAATGGATTTCAAATCAAGTATGTGTATATTTCATGATTGTGAAATAAGAATCCAAAGAACTCCAATTCTAAATCCAAGAATCAAATACAACTCCAAGATTGTGATCCTAGTGATGTTAAAAATAATGTTCCAATTGCTTGAGAATCATAAGAAGGATAAGAAGTATGAATATTCCAATTGTAGATTGATAGGACATTATGCATGGTAGTGCCTGTTGGGAAATATACTCTCTTAGACTAGGTTTCCGATGTAAAAATCGAATATTTTAATAAAAGAATTTATTTTTAGAAATTGTTTGTGAATTTACATTTTATATGTGCACAATTACGTTATGAAAAGACTCATTGTGTTTAAGTAAGTGGTCCATGTGAATGGAGGTTTTTTACAGTAAGGTATGGATCACGGGTTACTTAACACATAAACATTCGTTCTTAATGGATTGATCAGAATGGGAATCTCATCATGTCTAGGTTATTATGTTGTGAATTTTAAATGGGAAATGGCTTACCTTTAGCCGGTGAGTAGTCCACTCACTTCATGATATAAGCGTATTTCGAAACTTAAAAAGTTTAGTCCTATTTAGCTTAGAATTTTGAGTCTAGTTCTCTATTACTTATGCATGCACTTATTATTCAATTCATAAAGAGCCTACAAAATATTTCTATATTTTCGATTTTATAACTCAATCAAAGCCTAAGGTGCGATGCCTTAAGGTATTAGGTGTGACTCCTAGGGTTTATCTTTCCCTCTTGGTGTGACACAAAGTGTTCTCTCTCTTATTCCCTTTCTTTTTATTCTTCATCTACACTTTTAAAATAGATTTCAGCATTTAATTGATATTTTCATCCCGCTTTCCCAACATCAACCTTAACTGATCCTGTGGCATATTTGTGGGACAGCTTTGACAAGTTTGTCCTACATTAGTTTGGTATTAGAGCCATCTTCTCATCTTTTTTTTCTTTTGTAGAAGTTTTCATCTTTAGTAGTTTGAGAAAAAAAATTAGTTCTTTTATCAAAGATCTAATTTTTTTTTTCTTTGTTATCCCAAGATTTCTTATCTTATGATGATTAGGAATGGGAAAAGTTATCATCTAAGATACACAAATAGGTAATGTGATGACTAACTCTATCTAACCATGGTGAAAGTTGATGTCTTGGAAGCTAAAATCAAAGAACTAATGGCATTTCATGCTGGAACTAAAGGTGATTCAGTGACAACTTCTGAGACACCTAGAAATTGAGCTAAGAGCAATGGAAAAGATATTGTGGATAGGGGAGGTTCTCAAAATCCAGGTCCTTTTTAGCTTAAATATAGTGATCACAGAGGTATTCAGTTCATGGCAAAGTGACAAGGTGCTTTTCTGGGTATGGCCCATGACATTCTTGAGGTTGGAAGATATTGTATATTTATGATTCAACAAGAAATATTACCAAAAAAGTACATATTAAAGTTCCAGATTTTGATGGTAGAATTGATTCACATATTTTTACTGATTGTCTTGCTACTTCAGAATGGTTGTTTGATTAGTATGACATGTCTGATGAGAGGAAAGTTTGATATTCAATAATGAAACTAATCAGGAAATATTGGCTCAAATCTAGTGGACGGGTAAGGAGTATGATTTACAACTTGCTAGGAAACCACATGTAACATGCGAAGAGCTGAAGTTGGAACTAAAACAGTAAATATTTTTCTTAGTACTATCAACAAGACCTTTTTGATTACTCGTTAGCTTGAGGGAAGAATGATAGTAGTTGAGTACTTGAATAAGTTTGAAAAGTTGAAAATTCATTGCAAAGGTGTTGAGGATTCATGGTAGGCATTGTCTCGATTTAAATTAGGGTTGAGACCAAAAATTCATGACCTGATGATAACCAATCTAACAAATAGAATGCATGATGCATTTAAGCTTACATATAGGATTAAGAAGAGTATGAAGCAATAAGCTAATAGACAGTTTTTGAATATAGTTGCAGGGAACGATTGTGATCCTAGTGATGTTAAAAACAATGTTCCAATTGCTGAGAATCATAAGAAGGATAAGAAGTATGAATATTCCAATTGTAGACTGATAGGACATTATGCATGGTAGTGCATCGTTGGGAAATATGCTCTCTTAGACTAGGTTTACGATGTAAAAATCAAATGTTTTAATAAAAGATTTTATTTTCAGAAATTGTTTGTGAATTTATATTTTTATATGTGCACAATTACGTTATGAAAAGACTCATTATGTTTAAGTAAGTGATCCATGTGAATGGAGATCTTTCACAGTAAGGTATGGATTATGGGTTACTTAACACATAAACATTCGTTCTTAACCGATTGATGAGAATGGGAATCTCATCATGTCTAGGTTATTATGTTGTGAATTCTAAATGGGGAATGCTCACTTTTAGCCAGTGAGTAGTCCACTCACTTCATGACATAAACGTATTTCAAATACGTAGAACAGAACCTGTAGTAGTGGTTTCTTAAAGTACTATATGGTAGAAACCTAGACTACTACTGCTATAGCGTAAACTAGTACTCTATGACTTGAGTATGAGTTAGTGGTCTGACGAAGTTGGAAACATATACTTTGATATGCTATAGTTGAGGTTCTATAGTAGGGCTAATATACTTGTATGTTGGGTATGTGTGACAAGTTAGTTAAGATAGACTTGTACAAGATAGTTTCTATACTATATCGCCTTTTGTGGTTGTTTGAATGATCTAAATATCCAAGGCCCTGGGAACACATGACTTGGATGTTTGCTTTAGGGTAGCTCCCTTGAAAAGCGGAAATAATCCAGGAGGTTGTGGATTATTCGACTAGAGGCCTAAAGATGGTAGATGTCATTTAGAGAGCTATTAGTATACTTCTTCCTCTCTAAATGTACGACGATATAGGTCGGAGACTTTGCTAACGTAGTATTGTCCTTGGGGTCAATATTTCCTTATGGTGATATTAGAAAATATTTAAAATGCAAAATATAGCTATTTATATGTCAAGGGTATTTTGGTCATTTTAGTAGCCAAGGCGGTATGTCTTTTGGTCCCCAGTATAAACTGTGAGTCCTAATTAAGTATAGGCTAAGGAATTGATCTTAAATTAAATAAAATTTATTTTATTTAAATAGCCTATTTAATTGTTGGGTTAGAATAAAATAAAAGTCCATGGAGAGAGAGAATTAATTAAATTAGTTTGGTGGGTTAATTAATTATTTAGGGCTTTGGCCTAGTT
>JANUWF010002758.1:0-31031 GCA_026120185.1 Voacanga thouarsii | reverse complement strand
CGGCCTGAGCTGTATGAGGCAGAAACTCGTCCCACGTACGGTTCGGAGGCCGAGCCCCACCCCAGCAGTCAGGGTGCGGCTTAGGTCAACTAACACAAAGAAGATACTATTCACTCAACGATTGCCTTTGGGTTCCGAACTCCATATGGGGAAGGAGCGTTGTTGTTTGCGAGGTCTCGATCATTTACACGGACCCACCTCTCATTCCATTTGTGGGAATTTGATGATCTATAAACCGTCCCTAACGAACGATCGGCTCATGTTTGAGCATGATAAATCATTTCGTGCCGACCTCTTGCCAATCCACTTTCCGGCCTCATATGAGAATGGAAAACTGGAGCATTTTCTGCATCGGTGGATGAAGAATCACGAACATAATAATTTCTGGTTGACTATGTTCCCAGAAAAAAGATACTTTCGAGAAACGACGAGCACGACTGAAGTGGCTATACATACAAATCTATTTACGGATCTATATGCTTCGATTGGAACTGGAAGTTCCAGAACAGGCGGCTGGTATACCACCATAATGAAACTGCCTTTTATTTTTTTTATTCGGATCGGATTTATGTTGGCTTCGTTGGGAGGCTCGCGTAGTTTGTTACATCAGCTCCAAAAGGATAAGTTGCGTTGGAATTGATAAAGTTCTGTGGAGTTCATAATTGCATAAAAGGAGTCAAAGTAGTGGCTGCGGCGCGTTGAGGCACTTCTTCGCCGGCCCTGCACCATCAGAGTTCTCCCAGTTCTTTCCTAACCCCTCTTCGTCTCTCCCTTTCCTTGAAAGGTCTGTCAGTGGTTCTTCTGTTGTGTTGGTCAAATCTTTAGGGCTTGGCCCATCCCCTTAGACAATTGGGCTTCCTGGGTAAAGCGTCTGAGTCTCTACAAGGGAGAGGATTTGAAAAAATTAGGTCTTTTTGATGCTATTATGATGAGCCTGAACACCCCTCCAAGTCACAAACCGCTGATCTCCGCTACTCTTATGTTTTGGTGTCCGGCTGAACATTCATTCCACTTTCGTGTGGGTTCCATGGTTCCGACGATGATGGATGTCGTGGCTCTGACCGGCCTTCCTTGTACAGGAGAGACTGCTTATGCGGGAATGTCTGTCCCTGATATCGAATACCATCGGCCAAAATCGGCGGGGAAGCCCGGCTTCATAACGACCTATGGTACCTTCATAGATACTTGCATGAAATCCGATTCTTCTATCTCTGAAGAAGAGCATATCAGCTTCTTGTCCTGTTGGTTGAATCGATACCTCCGCTGCTCTCCTACTCTTGCTATGACAGCCGACTTCGTAGACCCGGCAAAGGTTCTCCATAGTGGTCGGAGGGTGGCATTGGCCCCCTTAGCCCTTTCTTATCTTTACCGAGGTATGAATGAGGTTTTTAAGAAGTCCTTGGGTACTTTTCCGGGGCCGCTTTGGCTATTGCAACTCTGGCTTCAGGCCTACTTCCCCGATCTCCGATATGATCCTCCTCCCTCGCCCGTTCATGATTTCTCTACCTATGGCTCATGGCTGTCTAGTTTCCCGATGAAGGAGGTGACATTCCATGGTTGTTTTCAATTCTTCTTTGGGCTTTCCTCTCTACCCCCTTCCCCTTTCCACCTCTAGGATAAACTTCTGGGATGAGCCCTTCTTCTCGTAATTTTGATATTAGAGGAAAAATTCTCGATCCCAGACCAGGCTCCGATCAAGGCTTATGGATGGGTTTGTAGGGGCATATTCTAATATTTTGCAGTTACGTTAATGTTCAATTAATTTAAAAAAGATTTACTTGGTGGTCATTGAAAGAGAGGATATAAAATATATATTCTCAGTCCAGATATGTGGTGCGGTTACTCCAAACCATCAAACAAAGGTCTGTAGAAGGCAAATCTCTAGCTCCAATGACTGACCTTAACGGCCTCTGCATATGGGAAGTAAGAAGTCCATCCAAGGTTATCAGTCTCTACTTGATAAGTTGTTGGCACTTTAAATGAATCAAAGTGCCGTTTTTTTAATCAACATTATTTTAATGCAGCTGGCTAAGTCATTAGTCATTTCCTTTAAACTTTTTTAACTACCCCATAACGTTCTCTTGCTTGGTACTTCACAAGGTTCCAACCACCACAAAAGAAGCCGGCATCTCTTAAGAAAAAACAGCGGGAACGCGTTCGAATAGATCAATGGTTGGCCGGGCCGACCTTAGGCTTGAAAGCCCTACTTAATCTAGCATTAGTAATTGTCTCTCGAAGCCTTAGGCTAGGCAAATTAGACTGAATTAATGGCATTAATGCTCTCCCATATAATATATTAATCCCGTCTGTACGCACCTTGCCTTACTAGCTTTACTTTATTGTAATCCTCTCTCCCCCCAAGCCAGGATAGCCTGAATAAGATATTATTGAAGGTCCCTCTCTACATCAAGGATTGAGACCTTTCTACCCATCTTTTTCAGTTCCTGGACTTGAATCTAAGGCAACCTTTGGACTACAATCAACTCCCACTCACTTAGAGTGGCCTACTGGGCAAGGATGGATATGGCATTTATCCCGGGACATTCGTCCCACACCATTGGATATTCTATCACAGATGTGGGCCAGAGGTTCCGAGATCGTAGTCTACTCATTTATAGGTACCAATCCGCGATTTCGGGCATCACATACGCAAATATGAAATAGACCTTTAGCGAGGGCATAACTAGTCGTTAGGCCCGAGCGGATACCGCTCCGTGGGCTTACTGAAAGCTATCTAAGGGGTTTGGAAGCAAGCTACCAGCGCCTATCGGCGAGAACTAGGCTTGGCTTGGTTAGTAGTGTCCGCCCATTCTGTCTCGCCCGCCTGCCGGCCCATGAATTCTTCAGAGCGGGCCGGGGGAAACAACAACTACAAAACGGATCCACTGACGGACGGTGTACTCACGTGCTTCGGATCTTGGTAGCCTACGCTTGTTCTCCGTCTTGCATTTTCTGATTCCGTCCACTTCATGTTGCCGCTCCCCGCCTTGGATTCCGCGACTCCCTCATGGGGGCGTAAATGGGGCTGATTGGTCCCCTTTCCTTTTTCGTCTCGCATTTCTCATCGGGAAAAGAATCATATTGAAAACATGCCTACCCCACCCTCTTCCTCGCCTATGTTTCACTTCCCTCTTCCCTTAGAGATGTAGCTTCGAAGCAGTAAGCTCTGTGCTCTTATTCTTTCGACCAATACAAGCCCGAAACCGCCTCCAACCCCTACCTAATTATAGGCCGACCCTGGCTATCGCCTTTCAGCCTCTTCAAGAGCATTCATCCTTGTCTAGCTTGCTTAGTCTAGTCCATAAGTGTGGGAATATCCCGAAAAGACGTATCCCCTAGACGCCGTAGCTGAGGATATCAAGACCGGCCCCCTACTCCCTTTAGAAATTCAATATTTATTCGACTCCTTTACCTGCCTTTTCTTATAGAAAGCATTTCCCCCCTCTTTGGCAAAAGCCGAAATTTGATGTTGTGTCAAGATCGGGCCTAAGATAAGGGAAAAGGAGTATTCCCTAGTAGTATTGATCCCGTAGCCCTTTGATTGCCTTTCCCCTTTCGAATGAAGAAGTAATTAGCTTATTCACTAGCCTTGCAATCACACGATAAGATTGACTAATTTCTAAGCTAATGGGCGTGGGGCTAATGATAATATAGGAAAGCCTCGGGCTCTGTTTGAGGGTGCGGGTGCGACGGTCAAGAAATAGGAATGGGCGCGCCCCCCGGAAAGTCCATTTTCTTTTCTATCTCAAGAGAGTCCCCAAAGGAAGATTCTATAGGAAAGCTCTTTTGCTGGTACGGGTCTGGTCCCTCCATCTCAGCGTCTTCAAGATAGGAAGATTAATATTTGAGTTTTGGTCTCACTTCTCCTCAGCTACGGGAACTTTTATCTAATTAGCGGGGCTCTCTTTCGAACATTCTAATGCGTATTCAAGAACACTTTGCATCTTGAAAGATGTTAAGAATGGCATCTTCAGCTACACCGACTGTTCTGTCCTCAGGGCGTCGATCTTGATCTTTTACTCGATGCTAAAAGCACAGGTCTCTACTTCTCTAGTCTCAAACGGGGCGTTCCAACATGATAACTCCCACGGTGCGGTATAACATATTCTGTCAAGCTCGGATTCAATACCAAGACGACGTTATCGGGTAGAAAGAGATAGGGAATCGGATGATGTAGATGATACCACTGATTCGGTAGGCTCGTGGCAGGGGAAAGAGAATCCGGAGAATCTAGATCAAGAGTCGGGGAAAGGTACCAGACTGAGGGGCAGCTGACCGAAAGGAATGCGGGTAGGCCGCTTGTATTATTGGGAGAGTTTAGGCAGGTGCCCTTTACTGGATTGCTTTTTTGGCTAGATCGAGTAAGGGGAGCGAATTTTTGATTCATGAGAGAGGGGAATAGTTTTGGTTTTATTGGACAAGTAAGAAGCCGATGTATTGAAGTAAAAGAAGAAAAGGTCGCCGATTGCTACTAAGAACCTAACAGAACTTTTGTCACGATCAGAATAAAAGGGAGTTCGCAGGTTTCAGTTGTCGCTCATGTCCTTTAACCTGAAGTGTTGGTTCGAATCCAGCTCGTGACAAAGCAAAGTCTTGTGACTTTCAGGAAAGAAAGAAGACCGTCAGTCTCTTACTATATACGTAATTATGACTTTCATGATAGAACAAGGGAAAGGGGTATGCTCATTGAACTTTTTTATTTTATATAGCTGTAAAAAGTCATTTTGAAGTTTTATTCCCAAAATGAGTTTTTATTTTGAACTTTTTTATTTTATATAGCTGTAAAAAGTCATAAAAGAAGATCGAAGATAGAGACGCATCTGCACCCGAATCACCTAAAGCAGAAGTCTTCATCCTCAGACTCCACTTGTTGCCTTTTCTGACCGAATGGCCAACTGAGTAGCCGTTGAAAGATGATGCCTTCGACCTATATTACTCTTGAAAGATCTGAACCAGCTTCGAAAAAGAATGGAAAAGCAAGTGAACCTCGCGTCTAGCTGTCGATTGGTCTGATTTTCCCAATGGTCTATCCATCGCCGTCGTACCTACCTCGGTGTATCGGAAAGATCATACGGGGTTAATCCATGCTGGTTAGCATCGCAGCAAGAACCGATTCGTAATAACCAACACTTTCTTTTAAACATAGGGGTCGAGACTTCCCTTACTCGTTTACTTTATCCTACATTACTTGAAGCATGAACGTGGAAGCTATGGTACCCTAGATAGAAAAGATTCTAATTTGAATCAAACATTACGCTAAGGTATCGAAGTCTAAAAAGCCTGACCGAAAAAGCTTAATAATTTGTGCTTGACAATGGACTTCTTTCTGGGTAGGACATTGATACAAAGCTCGAGTACGGTACGAGAAGCCCCTTTTCTTATCTACCAGGAAAGAACCGCTCACTAGCTAGCCGGACTGGATCCGGAATGGTTGCGACAAATGAGGCAGTTTAACGTGATGATAAGTCCCACCTAGACAATACTAGACTATAGTAGGGAACAGTACTTTTGTAAGGGGATCCAACCATTAAGAAGATCGCTTCGTTCTTCCCGTTCTTGCTCAGGAGGGCTCTTTCAGGAGCGGATTGTCTCTTCACTCGTTGTGGAGCGGGGGTTGCAGTCTACCTCCTATATCGCTAGTTTTCTAGTGGTGACTCGGGGAGCTGGATGCGTGTTCAATGCATGATCCGGCGGATGTCCCATGCTTCTTTTGCTTTTGTGGCTCCAATAATCCTTCTAAGAGCCGCCTACCGCGACGAAGAGAGAGGTCTACGTCTAACACGTGTTGCTTTGACGCCTCTAGCTGACAGGTAAATGGGTGGTGAGGCCAAGTGGAGCTCTTTTAGGATATGGTTACCATAAAGGGTGAACTCGGAATCCTAATATACACTGATAATGGTAAGTCTCGGGAAAATCATCGATGTTGAGGTAAGGAGGCACCCAGCGGTATGGTATGACCAACAGGAGGCCCTGAGCCAAAGAAAGACGAAGCTGAAGGAACACACCAGATATGTTCTCAGACATCACCGGAGACCGGCCAGACTAAGTTTTCCCCTTACGACGGGATCTGAAAGATTGGGCTGAAAAACCAGAGTACCAGCTACTAAAAGCGATTGGTAGAGGCGATTCCGTTCCAGTCCATGTTGACGGCTATCTGTCGAGACATATGCGCACTCCGAGTATGCCTGTGATTGAATCCTTGGTTCAACCCCGGCCTTGAAAGGTAAGTCTCTGGTATTCTGGTATACCAGATAGAACCCTAACAGGAACTGGAAGGAACAATAAATCAGGCATATATGATGTATATAAAGTCAAGAGTCAAGGTTCGGAAAGTACAAGTAAGGGAAAGGAAAAAGCTCACCTCATCCTAAAACGACTTTTCCAAGCGGTAGCGAAGGTCAGGTGCTGATTTGGCTTAGAAATATTATAAAGAATCGACTCCTGCTGAGGGCTATTTCCTTGGATAGGTCCATACTCCTTACTGAAATCACACTTTCATCTTGATCGAATGCGTCTCTGTCTTCGGTCCGGTCCCTTGACCTTGCTTTTCGGTATGCCGACGAATTGTTCCCAAAGCTTTTCCTACGCCCTTATTAGATTTGAGTAAGCCCACCTGTACTGAGTTCGCTACTGGTACAAATGGTCTATGTGTTGAAGCCTTAAGGTTCGATTCCTCAACCTATCGATTTTGAACTTAACTCTTTCATTTTTATAGTGAAATGTCACGTCTGCGGTAAGACTTACTTCAGGGAAGCGGGCAGAGTCCCAGGGGTTCAATAAAAATCTTTCTCAACCGCGCTCTCGGAAAAGAGTTGCCTACCTACCATCATTGGGATGGATCAAGTCGAGGGTAGTTCAATGTAAGTAAGGTATTCGGGGAAAGTGACCTTACGGGGCGTAGCTACACTTCAACACGAACCAGGGTGAACCCTAAGAGCCACCTTTTCCAGCCCCACATCAGGCACCATCTGTGGGGGGTAAAGTGGCATTGAGGAGATTAAAAAGAGAGAGGAGACCTGCCATTTCTTATGATTACGTTTTTGTATCTGCATGAAGACGGTACACTTTTAGATGACCCAGTCACGTTTTCACAAGCCATAGGTGGGAAGGATTCCTCCTGCAGCTATAGGAGTAGGAAAATGCCCTTTCTTTTTTCATTCTCAATAGAAGCGGTGTCAACCCCCTAAGAGAGAGAAAGCGATCGTCCCCGGATTCAGGTTTGTAGGAAAGCTATCGGTACTCGCTATCTTGAGGAAGGAATGGTGGGAATGGATTGATCGGGAAGCGTGGGTCCTACTGGCACTACCGTCTCCATCTTGAAGGGAGCTTGACTTAGGCATCTTTCTATTATAGATGTATTACTTCTGTTTTCGCATCTGTACGTGTTCCAAGAAGTAAAGTGAAGGCATTTAGTTTCTTACTTGCCTTATCGGGGAAGAAGAAAGGGGTGTTTTACTACAAGTACGGCCTTGTTTTATAAAAGATTTCCTCTGGGCCGGGTTCGGGAATAGATTAAAGTTATACTCTTACGGGTACGGGGCTTCCCTTACAGCCTTCAGCTTTCTAGCTTTATGAAATCTTTATTTTTTCTTAACGCCCTTTCGCTTTCAATCTTTTGTCTTTCCAATACCTTTACGGCCTGTATTTCTTTATGAAATCTCTTTTTTCGGGTAAGAAGCTCGAAAGCAGACAGGAGCTGAAAGGGGGAAGAAGCGAGGAAAGCGCCTTAGAACTGTAAGGAGAGTGAATCAAATACTATTTTCTTCAAGGTACGGTCTTTACTCTATTTACTGGTCTAGTACGGCGTTCATTTCTTTCTTTTCTTTTGTCTTTTTACGGAGAAGTTTCGAGACTTCAAGGATCGGTTATCAAATATACTCGATGAAGCTTTCTTTACGCCCTTTCTTTAGTCTTAACCTTTTGAAGTCAATAGCACCCTTTCCTTTCTTTATTCAATCTATGCCTTCAGTAAGGTAGGAAAATCAATCAAATCAATAAAGGAAGAGGAATAAGAAAGAATTGAAATGACAATTCAAGGGTAAGAGTAAACACTTCTCACTTACTCAATCACACCTCCTTTCATCACCCGGAATCCTATCGCTTCTTACCAAGCGGATCTGCCTTAGAAGGAGGTGACCTGCACCAAGGCAATGAGGAACCTCAAAGGCATAGCCTCTCACTAAAGAGACCTTTCTGAGCAGCTTTCACTCTCATAGCAAAGCAAGAAGCAATGCTTATCATACGTCATTCTAAAGATAAGGAAGGGCGTGAAGGTGGGGCAGGTTAAGTTAGGACCTCAGTAGCTTCAACTAAAGAATCAGTCGAAAGGGACACGGAAGCTAAATCCGCAACAGAGCGAGTAGCCGGGTGTGAGTGTCATGGATCTAGCTCTTCACGAGGAGCAGAGCTAGACAAGCAACAAGGCTCTTTTCAGCCTTTCCGAAGGGTCTTTATCCTGATGAAATATCATTTATGTATATAAAGGCTCCTTACTACTACAACTACTACTCGAACTACCTGAGACACAACCAGACTTGCGTAGGAGCATCGACAGGTGAACACCCTATTCTTTTCTTTTTCACAGCAAAGCATTCCCCTAGTTTTTCCTTTAACGGCTTTAATGATAGGTTTTGAAAAAGCCTTTAAAAGGGTCTTTGAGACTCAGCTCTTGGGAATATCATAGGTAAGAAGGAAGCCAAAGCTGGAGCCAAGCCAGCACACCGGGCGAGGAATCCCTTACTTGTTCGGCCGGCGGATGCAGTCTAATAGGAGAATGTATAAGCCAAGTTCGGTACACCAAGCCGTTACACAAATCTCTTTGTTTCAAATAGGTTCTCCCATATCGGCCGGCCAATCAACAAAGATCTGAAGAATTCTAAATTTTTGAGCCTACGCGAGAAGAAATTCCATTAGAACATATAACAGAGGCTTGAATGGGGGAATATTTTACCATAAGGAGGAATGAAAAAAGAACTGCATATTCTACTACCCGAAGGAGGAGGTATATGGCAATAGCCAAGTTTACGATAAAAGAATAGGACAAAGGTATATACTCAAAGTCTTAAGTCAAGGTAGCAAGACGATATGAAGTTGTTACACGAGCAAGCTAAGCCCATTAGAGTTCATTTAGTTGAGCCTTTAAGAGCCATGTGAAAGCAATATCATGAACGTACGAGAGAAAGATGAACATGCTCAAAATAGGCTTTTTTCTACTTCTTATATCTTATAGTTATAGTAGCTCCGCGGAATCCGCCCTTCGATCGATGGTATAAGGAAAATTTTGATTCCAGAAAGCACATGAAAGAACGAAATAAAGAACCGAAGGAGCATGGGGTTTCGGTGGGGACTCTGCCAGTGAAGGTTTAATCATTAAGTATGCTAGGCGTAGGGGGGACGATCCACTAAAGGCAGCCATGGGTTCACAGTCCTTTGTTCGATTGGTCTTTTTATGTCCTTGCTCACGGTCATGGAGATGGGATTAGAAAGAGGGAGTTTATATAAATATAGGATCACTTTATTGAAAAATTGCGTAGTATAAATAAAGAAGTAAAAAAAAAGCACTTAGAGGCGACACCCCCGGCCGCCTATGACAGAGAGTCCCTTCCCCTCTTTGAAAAGCGGGGCCCGTGCTTTCAGACAATGTTTTATAGAAATAGGCGGGGCTTTAAAAACTTTTTTTGAGCCGGTATAAGAGAGCGTCGAAGGATCATTGCGATGAAGCAAACTAGGTAACCTTCAGAGGCCAGGCCGACTTGCCTATATTAGCACCGCATACGCTCCCTTCTCCTTTTCTATATTAGAATTCTCCTCTTTCTCCCGGTAAAGAAAAGAATTATATAAGTGTACTCATGAAAGTCCGTGTTCCCTATATTATCATATGAGAGCTCCATGTCGTTATTTTAAAGTGAAAAAAGGTCATTCAAATAGTTTCAAAAAGGGCATTAAATCGACTTTATGATAATATACCGTCATTCAATCTACTGCTTGAAAGCGTCGCTCGGTCAAAAGCTTTCTAGAGAGAGTCATAACAGGAACTCTAGAAAGCAAGGGCGGCATTTCGAACAAAAGAAAAGAAAGCCCGGTGCCACTGACTGGCCTTAAGCTGACTATTTCATTCAAGAAAGCCCTTGCTCCGATAAAAGCAGCTATTCGTCTTTTCGGGGATCAGTAAAGGAAGGACCAGAAATTTAGGTATCTTCTCAAATGTGATAATAGATTCTAAGTTCTGAGAAAGCATACTGAAAATTCTCCGATTCGGGTCGGGGGTAGGAGTGGTACTAGCTACGGCATCTGATTGAGCAAAGGAGAAAAATGAAACGGTGGAAGTTTGGCAGGCATTGATTGAAGCTACATCTGGAGATTCAGCGGTAGCAGATTCTCTAATAGCATAAGATTGGAAGATAAAAGACTCCCCGGTAGCAGAATCTTTGGCACCGGACGAGCAGACTTGTCAATCATTCGACTCAGCGGTAGAAGGCGGTTGGAAGAAAGCAGACAGTTCGACGGTCCTGTGACTTTTTTTTCCCTATTAAAATAGGAGTCCTCTCCTAAGGTATACCCGGTTTCTATTCTATTAGATGTGCCTCCGTTATCCATTCACTCGAGGAACCTTTCCTTGCCTTTACCAAGAACTGCACATTGTAGGAATGCCATTGGAGCGCTTTCTCGGGAATTCTCCTTGTCACTATTGGCTTTAAACCAATACCTTTTCGATTCGACTGTCCTGTCTATCCACCGTCGACTGTGACCTGGAGACTGTGGTCTCGCTTCAATGGTTAATGGTTACTCTTCTTCTTGAAAGGCAGGCAGGCCATTGACTGTGAAAAGGATTTGCTGCTCGCTATGCCACTTTCTCTTTTCTTTTTTGTCTTCCCCGTGGATGTCCGAATGGTGGGGGAGGGTATGGTTCGGTCATTCTATTCTTAACGTCTAAAAAAGACGAGATGGGTTGGTATGAATAAAAAATTCCTGCCTATAGAGTGGAATCCCTTCTCACATTCTATCCTATTCACCGGTACTGATCATTGATACTGGAAAGTTTGTTTTCTTGCTTTTGTACCAGTTTTCATGGTATGATCTAAACGAGTCGCACATACACCCGAGTACATGTTCCTCGACGTTGAGGGCATCCCCGAAGAGCGGGGGATTTCGTGACATTTCTGATGGGCTGTCTTGTATTTCTAATAAGTTGTTTAATAGTTGGCATGCTGAATTGTATACATAATGGGCTGGTTTAGATTGATCCTAACCGGATAATTATGAATTACTTCCGAATAGTAAACTCATAGATAAAATATCAAATCACGGATTTGTGTGAAATCCGTCTTATTTTTATTCAACTGCTACAAGATCAACAATTCCATAAGCTTGTGCTTCTGTTGCTGACATAAAAACATCTCTTTCCATGTCTTCGGATACAACCCATAAGGGTTTGCCCGTTCTTTGTACATAAACCCTTGTGAGGGTTTCACGCAGTTTCAGCAATTCTTCCGCTTCCAGGATAAATTCTGCTGTTTGTGCCTCATAAAACGAACTAGCAGGTTGATGGATCATTACCCTGATGATATAACATATCCAAATAAAAAGTTCCTCTATCTCGCATGATGAAGGGAAGAGAAAAGAAAGATAAAGACTAATAGGAAAAAGATAGAATTGAACAACCGTACGGGCATCTTTGGTGTATTGCATATGCATACGGCTTTACAATAAACACTAAAATTGACCTTTACCTTCCAGGAAGAGAAAAGTAAAAAAGCACTTTATTAGATATTATATATAGGATAGGGAGAGAGGCGCAACTTTATTTAATAGAATGGGGGAGCACGTTCCTTAATAGAATCAAATTCTTCTTACTCACGAACCCGAGACTCACGAACAGAGCAAGGAACCAAAGGATACACGCTCAAACTTAGAGGACAGTCCTGAAAAGAGACAGTCTTAACCACCCTAGACTCGTGACTAGCGAACAGGAACCGAAGGAGAGGCACGCATACTTAGAGTACGAGCCTTACAACTAGACACAGTGACTATTAACCAATACTCAGAAAGAGAGCAATTAACCAAAAAGGATAGAGGCTCAACCTAGGAGTACAGTACTTACACCGATATGAACACAATAGAAAGGATTCCACGCGACTATTTCCTAAGGCACAGATTGACAACCCACCTTTGAACGCTTACTCCCACTTACCCGCTTGCCCCTATTAGATATGCCGAGGCAAAATCTCCTCCTACTAGTAAAGGGCATTCACACTTCCTATTGAGAAAAGAGCTCTTTCTGACCCCCTAGTATCTAGACTCAAAAAGTCTCGGCAATAACCTCCTTTGGGCCGGAAACTAGCAATTCAGCACGTTTTCGAATGAGACCTGAACCCTTGTTTGATTCTTCCCTATTCTCTGTGCACCTGCTTATCTTTCTCTATTCTCTGAACCTGGCAAACAGCATGATCAAATGCCTTGGTTTCTGACGCCTCTATCTATAGTGGGAAGAAGAAGAATCTCTAAGTCTTTCTCTTCAGCTTTCAAGCTTCAGGAATTAAATACTGAGGCGCAGAGGGGGCGAAGCGGCAAGGTCCGTAGCTCAAAGGTTAAGTGAGAAGAAAGTCTCGGAAACTCTTACATTCCATTCCGGGCGTACGATTGGCTTTAGAAAGAGAACTACAAGAAGTCTACGAAAGTAAGGTTGTTAGCAGGTGAAGTAGTGGAAAGATGAAGTAGTGAACCACTCACGTAACGGTGTTAGCTGTCCTAAGTTCATACTTAGTAGCTCATCAGATAGTCCGTAGCGAACTCTAGGATAGAACTCAAGAACGGGGTTGTTAGCAACTTCAGTAGTTCGAATATCTATCTACTAGCTCAAAGGTTAAGTGAGAAGAAAGAAAGTATTAGTGAGAAGCTCAAGGAAAGCACTTAAAGGCAGCTTCAGGATAAACATATTTTATAGGGAAGAGCCCGTAGCTCACTTCTGGAAGTGTTCCCGTATATGAATAGGCGGGAAGCGAAGAAACTACTCAACGGTGTGAGCCGGGTTTGTCGTTAGCTGTCGAAGTAGGGGGGAGGGAAAGTCCGAAGACTATAGCTCAGTCGAAGTGAATCTAGAAGGATAAGTTGATCACCTTCCAAGTAGGAATAGATTCTATGAGTCGTGATCCAGTTAAGATAGGAGGAATTTCTAGCATTTAAAATCCCTATTCTTATTGAATAGTGAAAATAACTAGTTGAACATACCTATTCTTTTCAAGACTAGCCTCTTCTTATCGAAAAGAAGGGTCCGAAGAAGACAGAACAGAACAGGCCATCCTTCTCATCCCCGTAAGACAGTAGAGCGCGGTGAAACAATTCCGTCGTTCAGTCGAAGGGGACAGGTTAGCAGCTTCAGGATAACCCGAGCAGTGAAACAGAAGTAGGGTTCAGGCCAATCGATCCAATTTCGATTATACGGCTGGGTTCTAAACCAAAAAAGGCATTTGAGAAAGAGAAATTCTGGTATTGCATATAGAAGGAAATGAGAATTCTTACCATGCAAATTGACCTTTTCAAGAATTGATATTTGAGAACTTGAAATTAAAATAAAAATAGGCTTTGATCGGTCAACGAAATGCTCTGCTTTCAAGCCTGATAGGTAATTCTCTTTCTAGTTAACAGCTGTTCAGGCATCCGAACAGGGGTTTAGTCCACTAAGTATACCTCATCACTGCACGCTTTCGATATCTCTGTGTCCCATCGTAGGCCCGCCAGTAAGAGTCTCGTCAACCATTCCTTTTACATAGCTCTTGAGCAAAAATAGATACAGGAAATAGTTGCTCAAGTCTCGAAAACCGTTCCCAACCTTATCCAGGAAAAAGAAAGAAGAGCGTACTACGGTGCTTAATATGTCCATGTAGGAAAGCAAGTACTCCTAATCGGCTGTTGCAAGCTGGCAGGACGGCTAGTAAGCAAGTTGACTCAGGTAGGGAGAGAGTCTATTGAGCTCCAGGTTTGGCTTCGATAAAGTAAGATCCTCACGATCCGGCAGGGCAGAGGCACAGGCGAGAGGGAAGATTACCTTAAGTTTGACTTTTCTATTTTCATAGGCAAAACAAACCCAAAGAAAGGGCATAGGCAGCTCTGATCGGTTCACATCCTCCGCAGCCGCAGCTCTCATAAATCACTTATACAGATAGAAAGAAGTTGCTCGGAGGATTGATTGCCTTTCCTTCGCCGCACTGGGCATTATCCGCTAGTTATCGATTTCGTCAGGAAAAGGCTCGCAATGGATCTTGATTAGTGAAAACGTGAGCCAATCCCCATATTTTAGAACGGGGTTCTGGTTCCAATTCCGATAGAACAGCGAAGACGGGACCATCCCGCTCGGGCTCCAACGTCCTCAGTTCGGGCTAGCCAAGCCCAAGTCCCTTTACTTTAGCTGGGTATCTCATTGATTCACCATCCCTCGAGGCGAGGGGCAATAAGGAGCCGAAACCATGGGTCTAGAACCCCCTAAAAAATCTCCCCATCCGATTCAGTGGAAGCTACAAAGCAACCTTCTGACTCTGCATCCCCAGCGGAGCCGAAGGATAAAATTCATTGATTCGATAACCGGAGAAGGGAATAAAGTCAGACCAGACCTCTTTCCCGCGATCAACAACAAAGGAAGCCGCAGATCCCTCTCCCTCTTATTGTATCGTTCCAGCGAGTGAAGCATCTCATCTCTGGATCAGTAAACAGAGAAGGGAAGTACTCACCATCGGACCCCCTGGCCCCGGTGGGCCAAATCATGGAATGAGATCCTTGGTATCTAGCAACGATAGAGAACCAGGAAGTCTCTCTCTATCTTTGTATCCATCCATGGCTACCAGAACCCACGGGAGAAGCCCAACGGCAGCTATGAACCTCTACCTGGATCCGGACCCATAGCAATGAGATAAGCAGCTAACTCAACATCTTCTGGGCATCCGATGCCATCTCTTGTTCCCCCAGTCCCTCTGACTACCCAGGATCTGACGCCAGGGCTACCCGAGCACCTCATGTACAATCCACTTGGTATTAGGCATTCCGATTGCTTCTTAATGTTTTGAGTTCAGTTACTGAAGTTTTATTTAAGTTCATACTCTCTTAATCTCAATCTTATGGCCAATCCACGGGACGATCGACCCCCACCCGATTACTCTACCTAATAGAAGGGGCATTTCGCGTCGATACGACATGCTTTTTCCCCCTCGCCTAACCTAAGTGCCAAACCCACTAAGATTCTTAGAAATCGACTGAAACAGAAGGTTTATTTGCCTGCCGGTGTCATCGCTACTAGAACTACTTTGTTCATGTTCATATATTTGGATGTGGCCGAAAACCTCTTTCATTTCAACAGAGATCGTCAACAAACTCACTTTCCGTATATAAGCGCGATCATAGCGACTTTGCCCTTCTTTATTCTCAAGAGAATAATACAATCATAATTAAGATGAGACAAGATTGAAAGCAAGCATAAAAAAAAGCACATTTTTCAAGCTCTAGCTATAAAACATCTACATAGAAATGATACGGACATAAAAATTGGAACTTTTCAATGACTTTTGAATCGAGTCTTTTCCTTCTTGGCTTCGTTGGTTACAAGTTTACCTAGACCTACAACAGAAGATAGGATCTCCTATTTAAAAAACTCTTACTTATGTAAGTATAATTAATAAAAATTGTAAATTGTTTACCTCTTTTAATTATGTTTAAAATCTCTATCCACAAATTTCAGATAAAGTCAAATCAAATAGAATGCCCCTACCAGTATAAGATTCATGAAAAGAGTCAGACAACAGTCCCCCTTGTTAGTAGCTAGCTATTGAGTAGAATTTCAATTCTAAGCGCTCCTAGCTCAGAAACCACACAAAGACAAACACATGGAGGCCCAGTCCAACTCATAAATCATAGACTAACCAAAGAAAGCACATGGGGATATGGGACGCCTGTCTAGTTCTCATTGGAAAGGAATCAGCTGAATATTCCTTCTGTATCCTGCCTGACACAGTTTGACACGCGGTGATACCTGATTGGCTCAAAATCTATAGTTGTCGAAATAATATCAAGAGAACAGAACAAGCACGCGGGAAAAAGCGGTCAGATCTATCAAGAGATAGTGGTTCGCCCGCCTGATCAAAGTCGAAGTACGTGGGGTACATTTGTAAAGAACATCTCTTTTGGGGTCGTCAAATCGCCGAGTCGACTTCTCACCGATTCGCATTAACGCGATCCAAAGAGTCGATCACAAAGCGGATTCGCTCGCCCATTCGCGTTTAGGTGTGATTCAAAGAGGCCGCGCGCGAAGAAAAGTGTTGATTCGCGTGGCCTTTGACAGAACTTTTTTAAAACTTGATAACTTGCTTGTTCTTACTTCCTGGGGATACTCGTTTCTTTGCAAAGCTTATAGTTTTTTTAGCACCTATAAGGTGAGATACGGGACATTCCATGTACCATACTGCTTTGTCATAGGAAATGACAACATTGGCGACCAAGGGGTGGCGAGAGCAAGACAAGAACTCATAAATAGGCTTTTTCCATTGGGCTACTCAGAGTGTTAGAAAAGTTTAGCATGAACAACCAGAAGCCGCAACAATAGAATAGTATCAAAGAAAAGCGATTCCACCCTTTTCCTAAAATCCTAACCTACAGGATCATAAGTACCTGTATAATAAGCAACCGTCAGAAATCAGTGAGTGAAATAAGACAAGACGGATGGAGACAAAAAATAATACTAATAAGTAGATTAAAGCCTTAGTCCATTTTAACATCCAATCTTACCAAGTCTGCAAGTCAGAAAGGCAGATGGGCATGTTCATCCCTTGAAACTGCTTCCATTGGCATGAGTTAGAGTCCTCTCCTGCAGGAACCTGGCACCTTCAGAGTTCTATATTCGTTGCTTTCAGCTGCATTTTGGTTTGATTTTCGGCAGCGAGCGAAGGAGTAGTGGACTCTTTTTTTTATCATCAGGTTTGTTTTTTTTAAGAAAATTCGCCCTTTTTGATAGTCCATTGCAAGTTATTGTGGGCTGTGTCCTTCTCCATGGGCTTCTTTTGTTCCGCTTTTTTTTGGATTCTTTGATTCGATTTCTTCAATGGCCCTCCCCTATCTCTACTCTAAAGGGGCTTACGCACTTGGATTCGCTGATGATTGGATTTTGGTGCATACAGCTGTGGTGGCTCCTTTCGTTTTAAACAACTCTAAACGAAACGAAGAGCTCTTCCAACTTCTATTTACTATAAACGCTGTTCGACTGAACTCGTTCTCGTTTTGGCTCCGCGTTTATGAAATTCCAACACCAACAACAGAAAATAAATTTTCGATCTAAATTTCGGGCGTATGGAATTCGTTCATCTCTAGTACTGAGGATAGAAGGGGAAGGGGAATCTATCAAGGTTTTTGGCTCGCAATAAAGCTAGGGTCCTGATCGAGTAACTAGTAGTCCTATCTATCCACCTCTCCAGACACAATATCTTGAGTACCTATGATGGTGACCACATCTGCTGGCATGTGATGTTTGGACATAGAATCGAGTCCTTGTAAATGGGCAAAGCCAGGTGCTCTTATTTTACGACGGTAGGGACGATTGCTTCCATTACTGACCAGAAAGACACCAAATTCTCCTTTAGGTGCTTCAACTGCGGTATAAGTAGAAGAAGCTGGTACGGAAAAACCTTCTGTATAAGGTTCGAAATGGTGAATTGAGGTAGAGTAGACCGAGGATCCTGTAGTCATTTGGCCGGCTATTGAAAGAAAAAGCTTGCATCTGCTCTCCCTATTATATAACCGGTCCCATCTCTCTCCAAACCTAACGTGGTAGTTTCCCATCATAGGGCTTTCTATCTATAGATTAAGCCATTACCAAGGAGCTAATTCGTTCAGAACTCAGTTGACTGCTTCTATAGATAAGGCGGAGCATCCTTGGCTCAGCATTATAGCACATAAGGCTTCGGCGCTACTACAGCGCTTCGCTAACTCGAAGCGCCTCGCTATGAGAATCTAGCTTCGCTAACGCTCGGCTAAGTCTTGAACCTTCGCGCTGACCGTTCGCTTTCTCAGTAGCAAAAGCGCTTCTCTTTGCCCCTTAAGTAGAAGGACAAGAAAGATATTATTGGTTTTCTTGCTTCCGCTTCCTCATCTGAGCTCATCAAGCCAACTTTGCTCTTTGGAAGGTTCAAGAGCGGTTGAAGCGGACATTTCGAAATGAGAGCATCGAAGATATATATATATATACGGTTATCTCGGACTGCGTTCCGGAAAAAGTGGCCTACTTGTTGAAAGGCACTCTTGTCTTTCAACCCCAAAATACTATTCATAGTTGCGGGGCACTGTGTACTTACAGCCTCTACGATAAGCAAGTGAATGGGGCCGGTGCGTGGCAAACGGAACGGTTCATCAAGCCGTTTTTCGCCTCAACTCCCTAAATAGGGGTAATTTTTTCGCACCTGACTGTGATAGCCCTCTCGATACCTTATTGGAGCTTTGTAACTAGTGGACGGTTTCCCGTCGCTAGAGCGTTTTCCCAATGCGCGGAGCCCCAACGAGGAAGGTGTTAGTGGTTTATCATTGGGTCAATAATACTAATCCCTCTTTTTGTGCTACTCCTACTCCTAGGGCGGAAAGCAGATAAGAAAAGGCGAAGCGTTCTCTTGGTTTCCCAACCTGTTGTTTCTAAAGACTGTCCTCTCTCGGCTGGATGTTGGTCCAGCCTACTACGAGGATCCCGTATCCAGCAACCCAACCTATACAAAGGGCATCAAAGCCCCTTTACTAGGTTGGAGCTATGAAGCTTACCTTATTATTAAAAAGGGAAAGGGCTTTTTCATTTTCAGCTGGTGCGCAGGAGCGCGCTTCCGTTTTCCCTTTACTAGTAGGGGGTCCCGTGGTTCCTATGCCGCCGCGTTTCCCGGTCCTTTTTCTTTTAGTGCTTCGACCCGAAGCGATAGCTTCTAGCTAGTTCAGTGGATAAGATGGCTGCGCTCCAGCTCACTCAAGAATGGGACGGCAGTGGTCCGCCGGCAAGCTCGTTCTGATCTTGGACGCAGTACATTGGAATCCTGAAGCACCACCACGAACGCTACCGCGCGTCCGCCTGCGGTGCGGTAAGGCACCACCCTGTTGTGCCAGCAGCCAACTCCGGCGTGTCAGCTTAGTTATCCTCATCAAGCCACTTACTTGATGTCTAGCTTCCCAACTGGTAGACGCTTCCTTTTCCCCCAGATCAATGAAGAAGGGAGACGTAAGTGGATTCTTCCGAAGAACCGGAAGCGAAGCGCTATGCCGGGGCGGGGGGACGGGAAAAGAAACGGCTCCGAAGAAAGAAATTGGGGTTCCCAATGCTTCTCCACGCTCAACGAGATGCGCCAACCTCGGGATGCTTTACTCCTAACCCCACAAGGTTCCGAGACGGAGCTTAACCTGAGTCTCGGTTAAGAACGGCGATGCTCTACGTTTCACACGGCGCACGATTCCATGGATAGTTTCATTCGACTTCGTGATGGAGGACATAGCTTACGATCATCGGCTTTGATCATGCCACTAGGCATTTGATTAAGACATTGCACAATGATCCGAACACTTTGTCGCATCTCTTCGATACGAATACAGTAACGATCATAGCGATCTCCTCTGGTACCTACTGGTACGTCAGGATCCGATTGGTCATGAACATCGTAAGGTGCTGCTCTTCGTAAATCCCAGCATACTCCTGAACCTCTTAACATTACACCACTGAATCCCCAATCCTTTGCTTGCTGTGCAGTGACAGTACCAATATCCACTAATCGTTGTTTCCAGATACGGTTGCCGGTTGACATCTCTTCTAATTCGTCGATACGAGAAGCAAATTGTTGTGTGGAGGAATCAATATCTCGACATAAGCCAAGAGGCAGATCTTGTGCCACTCCACCTGGTCGTATGAAACTGGCATGCATCCTGGCTCCCGAGACTCTTTCATAGAATTCCAACAATTTCTCTCGCTCCTCAAAAGCCCACAGGAACGGAGTTGATGCTCCCACATCCATAGCATGAGTAGTTAAAGCAAGTGAATGATTTGAAATTCGAGTTATTTCACGGAATAACACTCGTATATATTGAGCTCGTAATGGTACCTCGCAATTCAAAAGTCTCTCTACGGCTGAAGAATAAGCGTGTTCTTGGGCCATCATAGAAACATAGATAGGGTCAACGACGGAACGAAGAACGAAACTTTACGACAACTTTTTCGTACACGTTCACTTGCATCACATACACAAGTGCTCTCTGAACCGTGCAATAAGGTCACCCATAACACGGCTCTCCCACTTGAGTTATCTTAGCCCCAGGCCGTGCTATTCAATAAGATTGGAAAAATGGCAGCCTAAGGGCGCTAAGGCTAGTATTGAAAGCTGGTCGCCTTTGGAAGCGTTCGCCGGTAACCAAAGCGTATCGTTCCGCAACCACTTGGGTACTTTGTTTATAGCTTTTTTAGGTTATGCAATAGAGGGGGGCTTGGTTCTCTATTTCCGGGCCGGGCGGGAGGTGAAGGCCATAAGAGAAGATTGCCCTCCCGGTAAGGAGGGTGATGTCATCTATCTCGACCAGTTTCTCGAGGCGTTGGAAATCCAGACCGGCTCAGAGAATCACTGGCCCTTTTGGCGCCCTTCGTTTCGCCAACAAAGAAGTCATCCTTGACGATTTCCCATTCCTTTCCTGCCGAGCCACCTCTCTTCACCATTCGATGCCTCTGCCTTCCCTTTCTATAACATACCCAGGCGCCCTCTTTTCCAATCACTAAGAAAAAATCAATACCAATCAAAGCCCTATCTAAGTAAAGCTTCGTCTGTTATTTTTCCGGCCCCGGGGGAGTTTACTCGACCCATTCCCCAGTCTCCCGCACTGCTCAAGTAAGTGTGCGACTCCGTATGAGGACCTCCTTCTCTTCTGCCCACTCTCCGTTCACACGGTTCTCAAAGCAGAGGAGGAAGGGTGGGCAGCAGGTACCATGAGCCCTCTGTCCCACACATCTATCCAGAAGCAAGTGTAGTTCACCGGTTCCACCGAATGCTCCTATCTCTCGGCAAAGATCGTGTGAGTGTGCAGTTATGCTTCGGATGCTTCGCCATAGAATAGATCGACCCAGTTCCCCTTCTTTTCCGGTGCACTCGCTTTATATCTCCGACACACAAGGAAGGACGCGCTGGGAAGGAAGCAGCCCTAGCCTCTGTCCGGCCGATCATTCCGCTGGCATCTCGCATTCACGCCCCCGTTTGACTGCCGCTCGGGGATGTAGTTGTAGATAGATTAGTCTTAGTGGGTCGTTGGCTCCACCTGTTATCTCCTTCTACGACATGCTGTTGTCGTCGCCATATTCCATATGTCACTTAGTCATCTCTGCCTCGCTGCGGGTCAGCACAGCACCTCCGAAAGAAACGGAGGACTTCATTCAGTGACCCCGCGATCGCCCTCTGAACGATCAGAATAAGGTAAAGCTTGAAGATAAGTTTTGTACTCTATTAATTTCTCAGTCCCTCTAGTCGGGTGGGCGCCGGCCGGTCTTTCGACCAGATCCCCCTAAAAACCGTACGTGCGGGTCTCCCCGCATGCGGCTCACGCCATTCGAGGTGGCCCAGCCCAGCATTCATTCGCAAATCCTGTAGTGAAATTGAGACTGTTCCACCTCGGAAGCTGATTCGCGTGTAGGCAGCGCTGTCTGTCGTACCGTTGACTCTATCTATTCATTGAATTTGCTTTATTGCATTTTTTAGGATCGCTCCCTCTTTTTCCAAGAATTCATGCACTTACCTTTACTCCATAAGGCCTTCTCTAATAGGGAAAAGCCTTCCATTTCCGTCAAATGACCCGGTCTCCCCTGGCTCTTCCACCGTCCGGGCTCCCTTTCCCCCCTATGCTATGCTCCCCCGGCGCAGGCCTACCACGCTTCGCGCCTGCGGCGTTTTCGCCAGACGGTCTTTGCCAGTAGTGCCATCCTCCCCGCTGGCTGTATGGGCGGGTTGTCCCTCGCTGCTGCGTTCTGTTAGGCTATGGATTAGAGGAACAAATGTAGTTGAATAGAAGAGCAGGCGGGTTACACGTTCCACTGTGCCGAGATGTGAGGTGCAGGTGGTGATGATCACCCCGGGGTATGCGCTAGCGCCCTTGACAGGCACTCCAGAACCCGCCAACGCTCGTGAAAACCCGGGTCGGTCGGTCCTCCATTCATCCGACCGGAACTGTGGATAACGAGGCCACCTTCACAACCTTCTCCCTTCTGTCCCTATGTTGTAATAAGGTAGGGCGGTTCGCTTGAGTTGCTCAACCGCCCCTTAGCCCGGTGCTCATGACGCGCTACGAAACCTCCACCGTGCCGGGGGACCAAGCAGGGCATAGCTAGCGGCATAGGAGCCGACTCGGCATCAGCGGCTTCGTGCCGCACTGGAGTGATCCAATATGTGGTTCCGCACGTTCCACCACTTCTCCGTTCATTTCCAATACTGATCGTGAAACACCATGAGCAGCAGGATGTTGAGGTCCGAAATTCGAAGTGAAATTTTTTATTTGCCTGTTCCTAGTCGTCATGGGAAAGAAAGGCAGAAATAAGAAAGAGATTATTCCCTGAGAGCTTGCCCAATACCACCAGTACCAGAAATGCATCTCCTTCGCCCGCGAGATACTTCTATGCCAGCCGGGAATAACGGCTCCGTTATGAAAGAAAGCGGCAGACAGACTTACCTCTGCTAACTAGTTTTATATAGACTGGAAGTTAGAAAGACTAAGGTATAGTGCCGCTACCAGAGAAGGCTCTTTCATGTTAGGCGTCCAGACCTACTACGCCCGAGCCGCATCCCCGGCACACTTGCTATATCCACTAAGGCTTCATCCCACTTCCCAACTATACCTGATATAAAGCCGTTCTATAACAATTCAAGACAACAAGAAAGCAAGAAAAAGATAGCGATCGCTTTGGGAGCGTCACGGGGGAGGAAGATAGAAAGGTAACCTATGACACCGGGGAGTTACGCTTTTTCTCCCGCCTCAGCTTCGCGGATGGGAGGAGGGCGAGAGCTGAGCACGCACGCTCTATGCTTTTCCCCAGCTTTCCCCCTAGTAAAAGATTAGCTCGTACCCCCTGTGTCTAGGGATTCCTGGGGCATGAGTTAAGCATATAGTTGATTGCTCTTTCTTTCGATTGAGCGTCGGTACTTTTTGAGTCTCTCTCTGTAGGCGTGCAAAACAACCGCACCTGCGTAAGACGTAGCTTGTTAATGATCGAACCTATACGGAATAAAAAACCAAGAAACAACAGAAATAAGCCCAACTCTACTCAAATTATATCCTTCTTTAGGCCCCCTTTTCCAGAAAAAGATTATAAGAATGGATAGCTTCGATAATGCGCCGAGAAGGAATGCTTCGATGAGTCCCTATATTTTCCATTAGGTACAGATGCTTCGTGTAGGTAGATATGGAAAAGGGGGTCCCCGTGCTCGATAATAAAAATTAAAAAAGTCGAATCATCGCTCGGTGAGAGTTAGACTCCTATCGCTTCGAAATTCGTAGTTTTAGAAATATGCCTTTAAAAGGCGTCCAAAGCAGGATCAGTAATATTGATTTTATGTAAATGTACCCGTTGCACCCTTTGAGCTAGATTTCTATTTAGGTAAGGAAGGGCGCGCTTGAAAGAGTTCCCATAGCAGAGGATGCCATATCAATATATGCTATAGAATCAGTTCCCGTGCCATCGACTAAAGATGTTACCACCAACGAGCTACATACTTTCAACACCCGAAGAGAACTCTGGAAACCATTCGTATATTTCTTTCTATAGGAGTGACTTTCCTGGAACATTCTTTCTAGTCGTTCTGCTAGCGACTCTGTAGCTACGGTTTCGGTGTCAGGAGATTACAAGGTTCCAAGTCCGGTACGGCTCATCTATTTACACTATTTAGAGCTACGGCGGGCGATATAGAGTTTAAAGGTAGGACCCCTTCGATTCTGAATTTCATTATCAATATCGTAAAAGAAAGCAAGGGGGCACCGAAAGGATGGGGTTATGGGGCCGAAAGAAGGGAATTCAAGTCACTCTGTCAACTTTACTATATAGGAATGCCAAGGTCAATAGACGGAACGGGGAAGCGAAAGCAAGCAAGAGTGAAAAGTCCGGTTCCAAGTCGATACTAAGGCCACTATCATACACCAAGAGAAGGGGTTCCAAGTCCGCTTTCCATAGTTAGTTACTACTTAAGTAATTTTTTTGACCTATCTATCAGACTAAGAGAAAGTATAGAATTGGAAGACCCTAGAACACGAAGTCAAAGCTAAGGTAGAGGCAAGGGCCAACGAGACTACAGATTCGGAGAACGTTTAAACCCAAAGAATGAGGCGAGAAGGCCCTACTAAGGCCATAAGGAATGCGATAAGGAAGAAGGTCGTACCACCGAAAGAAAGGTGCCATAAATTCATTAATAGAAGAGAGACAGTCTCGTGACTGCTGACGAGGAAAGACTACTTTAGCTCTAAAGCAGCTCGAAGCATAGATCTATTCTTCCTATACCTAATTCTCTAGTCATAGATGTATTCTTTCGAATGCGCCTCAGTCTCAAGTGTTTGAGGAAGTGAGCGAAGTTCCCAATGTTAGAGGAATAATAGCTTTCGACCTAAGAAGCAGAGACAGGAATTCCTACTTGAACTAGAAAGCATACTACAACTATAATAGTTATGTACAGCAACTCCAACAACTGGCTCCTTTGGCCCGTTGCAAACTAAAACAGCTTGAAAACTTGCCCCAGGAATTGGCTATCCCCAATTTTCCATAAAGCCTTTTTTAATCTTTTATCTCTTTTCGATTGAACCTATTCTCGTCTAAAGTAAATATTTTAGGTATATTAGGGCACTTCTTTCAAACTCATTTACCCCGCCCAAAAGTCTCTCTCTGAAGGTATTTCTTTGTCAAGGTAGGCAAGCTCGGATTCTATTTCGAATTGGAATCGGTCTTCTTCTTCATTCATCGAGATGTGGAACTGATCAACTGCTCTTTCGTCCTGATCGGGAAGACCAAGTTCAAAACTTCTAACTATTAGTTCGCTTACTAACTCTCAATAGACGGGAATTAGAAAGTCAGAGTAGGCAGAGGTAATCGAGACCGCTAACCATACCCTCGGAAGAATAATGTTTTATCACGACTCCGGTACACGTTGCCAGCCTAGGCATGCGAGATATGGGTGGTTGTGTATTCGCTGATAGGAGCAGCGACTGCTTGGTATTGGTGAGGAAAAAACCTGTAGAAGAGAGGCCATAAACTCGAAACTTAGAAACTATGTTGAGGTCTCATCCGGCATTTGAAGAGATCCTCTACTAATCTATAGGTAGACTTCACACAACCGAATCGAAGTCAAAACTATAAGCAACTACAATCAATTCTTCTTGACGTAAAGTAAGGATCGCTCCCTTCCCTTAGTCTAGTATCGGTGGTAGGGTTGACTCGCCTTCTTCAGTCTAAATTACGTATATAGCCATAGATATGGCACGTCTGTCCCCGCCTTTGCAGTTTATATAGGTCCTTCTCCTGTTTCAGAAAGGGATCAAATATCGTATTATAGAAAAGGAACTATCGTTCTATCCGAACGAGTGGAATACCTTACGCGTATGAGCTAGATATCTCTACTTCTTTTGAATTCTCAATGAAGAAGGGTTCCACAGAACGAGTTTGGTTCGCTGAATTGAATTACGCTCCTAGGTTACAAGAGCGATAAGGAATTCATTCCAAGCTACGGGGGAAAGCCTACCCATCCAGCAGATGAAAGTCCTAGACCTTCGTTTAAATTTAAAGAAGGGAAGCTGCTATTTCTACTATTGCAAAAGGGTATTCCATCTGGAAAAGCGAATTCTAATATGATAATATAGGAAAGGTTTCCAGAAAGGATCTCCTGCACCTGATGCGCAGAGCAGAGGTTCTGGCTTATGAAGCGGGGGAAAGGGCGCTATAGAATGTAGAAGCCTAGGCTGGCGGAAAGGTTCCATCCTATTCACTTGTTTTGAATCGAGCTTTGGTGATTGGGAAAGAGCCCTAGCCTTCGGTTCCGATCTTTTGACTTTCTAAGGAGCCTCCAAAGAAGAGCTAGTGACAGGGGTCTCGGTTAGCTACTGACTGGTAGACAGAAAAGACTGGCCTCCTCGATGACGACAGTTACCCGCGGAACTAATAGGAAGAGCAGTTAGAGCAGCCGTACTTACTGACCGCAGATGAACTTTGCTCGACTGGAAAACCTTCTCCATATTCTTTTTATTTTTATCCTACTTTGGTGAGAAAATCAGTCCTTGAGGACGCCTAGCTATACTCAAATGGATCTGGCTATGCTTTCTTTCTCTCTTTTCTTGGTTCAGGCATTAGCATATTGGCTTACGCCTTACCAACTACAAGCAGGGAACCGCTCCCACACTGCTACCTTAGGCTACCTTAGTGTTCAAATGGATACTACACCTTTTTTCCCGATTCTCAGTGACACGAATTCTTGCTAATCCAGAGAACTGCTTGACGTAATCCGTTGGGTTCAAGCTCGTGCGATGGAGCGAAAACAACTGACCGATGATGGAAAGCTTTCTCTTGCACGTGTACGGACGACACATCCCTCTTGCCGATAGATTTCTTCCCTTACAGCATCATATATATATATTATGTTTTGTGTCAACTGCCTTCCCTGGATGGCTTATTCGTTCTTCCTCTCAGTTTAGGGCGTAGGAGTTCGAATTCCGGGTCACTACTTGGTCTTCCTCTCATCCGCTGGCTTTTATCGCTTCCGTAGCCACTCTTCAAGGTGACCTCGCTTCATATATTTCTATTTCCTTGTTTAAATGAAGGCGAATATCTGTAAAAGCTTATTTCTAGGCCCTTACCGGTCGAGTGGTTAATACTCCTCTCCTGGAACTGTAAGTCGAGTGGTTTAAAACCCCCGTTACCGCCCTCTATCTAGCTTATTACGCTCTAAAGGTCTCTTGAATATCAATTACATCGTACCCGTCCTTCTTCCTGGAAGTCAACGTCCCTCTCCTCGGTAGGGTGACCTCTCTATATTGAATTACCTTGTTCATCTTTTTTTCCCAAGGCTCTTCTCCCTGACAGGCTTAGCCTTTTCACTCCTCTCTTTGCTTTCAATTAGCCTTTCTCTTTTTAAGAAGTTCTCTTTCTTTTTATTTTCTATCTCTATTTCCATCTTTTCCAATATAGAAAGGATCCTAGCCTTATCATGTTCGAGTTGCATTATTTTTTGTTTAAGTGATTTAATCATTTTTTTTCCTAATGTATTAACTTTATTTAATACTGTTATATCAATTGGTATAGTATCAACCCATATTTTTTCATTTTCTTCCTTAAATACCCATTTCCTCTTTGAAGACTCTTTAATCCCAAGTTTAACCAATGTTTCCATTTTTATTATGTCCAAAGTCTTAAAATTAATTCTGAAGGGAGATGAAACCACTTTCTGCTCTGTCCGAAATATATCCTCGTACTGTGAGGTAAACCAATTTTCTGATACAAAGGGTTTAGCTGGTCCCTTGTGCTTTATTACATTTTGATCAGGAGTTTTCATACAATAGGACTTCGGCGCTAAGAAGACTCCTTGCGTAGCTTGGTACTCTAGCTTAAATTTACCTAACTCAGAAGAAGAAATCAATTCATCTGGCAGTGGTTGACCAAGCACAACGGAGTCTGTGTCTGTGTAGTAGCAGTCATCCCTTGATATATAGGGGTACATATATATCCTTGCATTGGATGTGATCGCAGCAGATAGTTGTACAGCTGAGATACTTGGTGGGTTCCAACAATCCAAGTACTGAAAGACCAACTCGTCTGATAAATTCCTCCCTACATTGTTCCAGTAGGAAACGATGTAGTGTTTTTCACTAAGCTGATCAGCAAATCTTAATTCACTATTTCTAATCAGATAGTTGTATCGCGTCTTCGTGCAGATCTCGGTGATTGTGCTTTTAGGGTTAATTCCAAATCTACCATAAAGTGAGTTCATAAGGAGCTTATACACAAAAGATAAGGCTTCATTACCTTCTTTCTTAGCATTTAACCTGCTCTCAAAGAGTGAGGTAACAAAGCTTTCAAATAGGCTTATTTCATTCTTCTCATAGAGGTATCCAAAAAGTGGGATCACTGTGTAGCCAATGCTTCTTGCATACTTTAACTCCTCACTATAGTAAACTCCAATAAACTCACCGGTTGGGAAGAGGAGAGTGTTCTTCTCGTCTCGATAGGGTAGAAAGGGTCTCTTAATAGTCTTGGGACATACCACATATGCCTCAATAAATCCAAACAAGTTATCTAAATCCTGGTCCTCCAAATTATTATGCCATTTAGGCTTACCTCCGGGCAGAGGAAAGGTCTTCATGATAAATGGATATAATGAGTTCACGTCATAGTAGTAAAGATTTGTACCATATGGGATATACACATCAGCATGTCCTCCATAGTAACCACGACGAATGAAGGTGTCTTCATTCTTATTTGGAATATAGATAGGGTTTTTTTTTGAATCGTAATAGTGCATACGAAAGATAGTTAGAGCAACCGAGGGAAGGGTGTGCTAGCCAAGACGAGTCTCCACTGTTAGCAAGTTCTTTTTTTCCCTGATTCTACTTATTGCAAGAGATAGTTGTTAGGACGAGACAAAGCGTCTTTGGTAGTCTGTCAAGCCACTTCCCCTATACGCCAAGCCCCTATTACCCATGTTCCATCGGAAGTCGAGTTTCTTCGCTCCAACTCCAGTAGCAGTGGTAGGGCTTCAGCCACTCAAGTGAATAGGAAGAGGAGATAAGAAAGGCAGGATTGGATTACATTGAACTCGAATCCCTTCTTTCAAAGAGTGTATTCCCTTTACTTAAGAGCTAACGGTGCGGTTCCAATTGGCTGGGAAGCGAAGAAAGAACGTAAGCACGCCATGGGAGCGGTGCCCCTAAAAGAACCGAGTTGAGGAGTCATTCCCTAACCCTAAAGCTCAATTGCTTCAAACCTGCTTCGTACTTTCCACCCTCAACTGCTTCCCTTCGGTGTTCTAATTAGTCCGTTTCGGGCTTCTGTCAAGGGCCCGAGGGGGATTAAGGGGGGAAACGTTCCTTTCCCGTACTTTTAGATACACTCCCAATAGACAATAAAAATTACCCTAGATCGATAGACTTCGTAGTCCATCCCAAAGAAGTTTCAGCTATCAAAGTGATCCTATCCCGTATTTTTCAATGGCAAATTGCTAGCGATCTCAGAAGCACAAGGAAGCAGAGGAAAGAAGGCCCGCAGCTCCAACATCGAGGAAGTCCTACTGTCAAGTCAAAGGCTAAGAGCGCTTGTTATACTTCTAGCTCTAGAGGGATTCCAAAGACTCAGACCGGTAATGCCTTATGCTAAGACCGGATGACAGTTACCCTGTACCTTGCCCTTGCATTCAATAGCAGCTCCTTCTGAATCCTTTAACGTGCACGTGGAGATCCAAACTCTTGTCGGACTGGAAAGGGACACTGGCTTCATTCCCAAGAGCTCAAGTCTACGAATAATGGTTACTAAGCTCCGAAGCATGGTAAATAAAGATATAGGGGAGTAGATCATCTTGAATCCCCTCTGTCCAAACAAGCGTTACCGATTGGTTCGCGTTATAAGAACCCGCTCTGGTAAACAACAAACAAGAGTCAGACGCGTTATCCATTTTTCGTGTCTGCAAGCGAATTGGCTATCATGCGGGCCAGCCTTTGTATTAGCTGTACCCCGGCTAGACAGAATAGATTACATCGAAAGCTTAACCGCTGGAAGGATAAGTTAGAGCTAGGACAACTAAACTGGAAAGCTTGTTAAGAGAGCTGGAAGACTCCACAAAAAAGAGATGTACGATTCAATGGGGCTACAATAGTTAGCATGAAGTCCGAATTGAATAGATACTGAGAAAGTGTCTTTCGTGATGAAAGTTGCAAGTTCGGATTGAGAAAGAAATCAGCAAAGCGCAGCTGGAGCTGAATCTATCCAAAGAGCCTACCCTAGGCCTTACTAGGCGCCCTCTCCTATATTATCATTAGAGAAACGGAGCTATGCCTACTAGCTTTTTCCAAGATCGGAGCAACAGAACTAGTGGCCATTGGGAAAAGAGTGATTCGGAAGCAACTCCTAAGCTGAAGCCTCAGGCTGAGCTTTGACTTCTTATACAATATACCCACGAGCAGCGGATATGAGACCACTAAGAGCTGATCCTATACGCCCAGAAAGATCACTTCTATTTATTTATCTTTCTTTCAGAAGCGGAACCGTGCTCCCGAACGAACCTAGCGGTCGGGTATTAAGAAAGAATAGACCAAGGGGTTAAACTATAACAAGCCAAAAGAGGAAGGCAGTGAAGGTTCGATCAAAGGGAGGAGAAGCCGATTATCCGAGCAGGACTGATTCCTTTACTGTTGATTCCGATGTCGGTATTAGAAATGTATTCTTTGATACATTCCCTTGCGCATTGCGTTCTCCCACTCGGCATTACCCTTTGCGTCTTCAAACGAAGGCGGTTCCCCGATCTCGGACACACAACACTGTGAGAGTGACACAGCGTCTGCAAAGTCGGCCTGCATATACTTTGGATTAGACTTCTTGATCCGCACTTCTGAAACTTGGCTGATTTTCAGTCGTGATGTCTTCCATTGGTAGTGGTCTCTTCTCTCGACTATCTCGCAACTCTGTTCGTGAGCGACTCTCTCCACTTCTTTCTAGCACCGGGGTCAATCCTTATAACGGGCCCGGGGTTAGACCACTCTACGGAACCCCTTTTGACGACTGCTCTGTGCTTGCCGCTATCTTTCTGCCGGCCAGGACCAATTCCGCCTAAGGCCATGATTGAGTCATGACGAGCTAGACTGATGACGCTCTTTCAAGGACCGGCAAAACTCTCTAATGCTGATGATCAAACGTTGCTTCTGATAGGGATTAGAGAATCTATAGCTTATAGTTACCATGTTCATGAATAGGAGACCTTCTTTCGTCTACCCTTTCCTGGGACTCCCTCTCAGGTCGATCTGGTTCACTCGTTGCATCAGACCTTCCC